>JAUMHQ010042103.1:0-11609 GCA_032361165.1 Enteromius paludinosus | reverse complement strand
GCAAATGAGAATCATGAGGTCAAAGGAACTGCCTGAAGAGCTCAGAGACAGAATTGTGGCAAGGCACAGATCTGGCCGAGATTACAAAAAAAATCTGCTACACTTAAGGTTCTTAAGAGCACAGTGGCCTCCATAATCTTTAAATGGAAGGTGTTTGGGACGTCCAGAACCCTTCCTAGAGCTGGCCGTCCGGCCAAACTGAGCTATCCGGGAAGAAGATTGGTGATTTTATAGCCTCGTAATGCAAACATGATTTCTACTGAGGGGGACCCCTGACATGCTGTCCATGGGGCACAAACATGGGAGGTAAAAACAACACGCAGAAATACAAGACAGAAATTGTCATTCACTCCCACCAGTGATCAGGAAACTGTGGCAGTAGTTGTGGATCTGGAGACTTGGGAGGCCATGATGAGTCAGCCTCCATCCTCTACAGCAGGAACACCCGGCACTGGCGATCAGGAGCTCTTACTTGGTTTAACTTGGGATCTGGAATGTGCATACATGGGACCCAGAGACCTTAACACTTGAGCGTGTTCTGGGGATGGAGCCGACAGTAGAGGGCACTGGGGATGAGCCAACAGTAGAGGGCACTTTCAAGGAGCTGGCACTTGAGGATCGGGAGACCTCAAGTCAAGTCACCTCAGTCATGGTATTGAAGGTGGAGAGAGCGCTGGTTATTGAGGAGCAAAATTGATCGGTTTGAGGAGCAAAAGAGGAACATGAGAGAGCTGAGACGGTGATGATAGGATATGGGCGGTCAGAGCCATTGGCTGGGCATGTATAGGGTTCCGGCAAGGGGTGAGCTAGTGAGGCCCAGTGGTTTTAAGGTTTTGAAATTTGAACCACTTAAATGAAGGACATAATTAATCAGCTCGATCAGAAGGGAATTCATATGTAGGGAGATTGTAGCTGATCACATCATCTTTCAGCTCCAGCTGAAACAAACACCAAGTGCAGCGTCAGGCCAGCAAACCTAGTTGGAAAGCTCAAGGAATTTCTGCTCATACCTCTCCAATGTCTGAGCATTTTGTCGCAGACACCAAAGCCTGTCTTCAGCCATCGTCTTATGTTCTTAGATTCAGTATTCTGTCATGATTCTGCCTACTGTGTAAGAGACGGGGAAAGACTAAGAAGTGCGGAGAAGAAGGAGAAATTGCAAAAACAGTCTATGTTATTAAATGCCAAGAACACACACAAAGCAAACACAGGGCTACATTTCTGGGCTTAAACAGGATAATTAAGCAAATGCAGCTGGGGACTAATGAACTAACAGAAACACAAGACTTACAATGTCACTTCGCTTTCACAGCATCATCCTTTGGAAGTGAAAATAATCATGCAGAGCACAGCATCTTCTCAACATTGTTATCCACACAAACAAGCCACACCATTTAAGGGACATCTGGAGAATATCCATGTAGAACATAGGCAGGCATTATTGAAATGTATTCATTTGTGATGTATAAGCTCAGTGGAAATAGGATTCAAATTTAAAATGACTCATCAGCAGTACTGAGTCTACTCTTTCTTTTGAGAGACAATTACATTTCCAGTTTTACAACTCTGCAGACAGTTTACCTTCACAAGCAATCATACATTATTTCTAAAGCTATGAGAACATTTGTTTAATTTTTACTTTTATATATTACTTGGCTAATTGGCTACTGATGTTACGTTCAACTGTGTTGAACCTTTTAATTTTTATGTGGTTAAAGGGTTAGTTCACCCAAAAAGCAAAAATAGTCTGTGTTTTAATCACCCTTAAAGCATCCTAGGTGTATTTGACTTTCTTCTTTCAGATGAATGCAATTGGAGTTACATTAAAAATTGTCCTGGCCCTTACAATTTTACAAATTAGGATGTTTTTGGAAGAGTGTTTTGTGAGGTTTAATTCACTCCTGGGTATGAATTGGTCCCCAATATACTGTTAAGTAGGTACTCTCTGTCTTTGTTTGCAGATTTGAGCTGGGTACTGGTCTCTACATAGGCTGGGCTGGTGCAGCGCTGTGTATTCTGGGTGGTGCGTTCCAGTGCAGTGCCTGTCAAAGAGTCTCTAGAGCAAAAGATAAAGGGTAAACCTCAGAACCTTAAGATATTTCTCCATATCCCCCTCATTTCACACCTTTCACAATGCGTGCAGCTCTGTATTTTTGTAATTGTGCTGTCTTTGTCTTTCGAACTTTTGATAATGTTCTTTTTCCATGTATTATATCTTAACAGGGCATACTACACAGGTGGTAAGCCACAGACAATCTATACCGCAGCTCCATCTAACGCAGAGACTTCAAAAGCTTACGTTTGAGACCGGGGTCACCCATATAAAGAAGGCTGAACTGTTGTTACGTTGTGAACTGTTTGTTTTACTCCATTATGTTTTCTCTATTTTTTTTAGGACTAGATTGTGTTCATGATGAAAAATTACTTAATTGATCATGAATGCTGAACTATTGGAATAAAATTTATGGTATAAAATAAAATATGGTGGTTGTGAATGTGTTTAGATGTTTGTTAATACAATTTACATGCACTAGGCTATATGTTAGCTACAAAAATATATTTCCACTGTTATTGCCCTGGAAAACAAATACACATGTTGGCATATATATATAGTAGTAATTAGTAATATAGTAATTCATCCCACACTATCAACATGTGTGTCTTGCATTTCATTCGGGCACCACAATGTGTCACTGTGTCATCAAAGCATGAGATATTTGGCTTACTACAGAGGGTTCAGTTGAAAACTGAACAATTTAGTTGAGATGGACCATAGGGGACACCAACTGTATATTTAGAGATCTTGCTAGCATTCAAGTGTATACAGATCTAAGTGGGAATAAAAACGTATACTTAAGGAATGAGCAAGCATAGGAGCAGCCATCTAAAGTATTACTTAATGTGACCGTAAAGTATGGTAACATAATATTCAAAAATAAATATAATAATCAGATGTACATATCTATATATGAAGAGTTTAGTTCCAAAATGCTAAAAATCCATTTTGCTTAATTTGAGTGAAATTGCTTCACCAAGAAAGATTTTGAGCCTACAGCTATTTTATTTTAAGAATTCAACAGGTCATCTTGTTAATGCTTTAAATTAATTACAAAAATAAAATAAAATTCCATCATGAACACAATGAACAACATCACATTAGACCAGAAAAATTCCTTGCATTTTCATATTACATTTTGAGCAAATGTAAAAATGGACTTTTCAGTAGCGACCAGATACAACCTTTTTTTAAATGCATTTTGGAACCAATTCATTCACCATTTTAGAGAATATCAGAACACAGCGCATACGCACGCTTTAACGTATTTGACATAATCAGCCTGTGGGAAAGCACGCGTATGAAACTCTACAGTATGAAAGCATACGCATGGATCTGGGATCATTTCTGTTGTATTGCTGTCTATGGAGGGTCAGATGCAGTGAAAAGTGGGACTAAATTACCAGGGCCCCAAGTGGGGGGAGGGCCCCTTAGAGTGAAATTTTATTTTCCTTTAAATATAATTTTAAGATCAGAATAAATGTTGTTAACTAATGTAAATGCTAATATTTGGGGTAAATGCATCAGTTGATTTATGTAGGTAGTTGTGAACCTCAAGCTTACATGGACCCATGGCCATTGCTTGTGCATAGGGCCCAGAATTTAGTGCTACGCCCCTGGTCAGATGGCTCTCTGATTTCATCAGAGAGCTTTTATTCCAAAGATGAACAAAGGTATTATGGGTTTTGGACCGACGTAAAGGTGAGTAATTAATGACAAAATGAACTAACTCTTTAGCATTATCATATCCATCCCCATGCTAAAATCTTCTGAGAGTTGCTCCATGCAGTGATGCTAGGCCATTAACGTTATTACTTTTTTGACCTCTGACACCGGTTTGACAACTTGACACCTGTCTAGAGTGCTGACTCCTTCACTTAATGGTGATAAGCGGATAAGTCCCATTGACATTCCCTTGAACTCTGATTGGTCAAATGTCACATGTTAAAAATAGGAATCACACTTTTTGATTGGCTTAAAATGTTATAGTGCTTAAACGCGAATGACCTAAATGTGATATCACTTTTGATGTGATTGGCTGTGCAGTTCGACAAAGCTCGGCTCTAAGGTTGTAGAGTTCAATCTCGGTACCAGCAGGGACTGTAGGTGGGAGGGAAAGTGTACTGCGCTCTTTTTCGCCTTCAACACCAAGGCTGAGGTGAGGATCCTTGATCAAGGCACCTAACCCACAACTGCTTTCCAGGTGCTGAAGCAAAAAATGGCTGCCCACTGCTGTGTGTGTGTGTGTGTGTGTGTGTGTGTGTGTGTGTGTGCGGGTTTATGTGGTTTATGAGGACACAAATTTGTATAATGACATGGGTATGACATAGGTTGATTTATGTGGACATTTGCATGTAAAGCAATCAAATATTACATATTCTATGGCAACATAATAATAGTAATAAAGAAATTAAAAAAACTTAAAATGTAAGTAAAAATGACATCAAAGGACTACAAAGTGGGATCAGGGAATTTTTAAAATCTAATATTCAGATCTGAATTAGCATGAGAAATATTTAATGCTTAAGGAAATCATTTTTTTGTCAACTGCATGCTATAATGCACATTCAAAACTTTATAGTTTATATGTGCATACTCAAATTGTTTGCTTTGGTCTGCACTTGGCCTTTAAGAGCGTACGTGCACAATGACTATGGCTGGAAATAATCCCGAATGAGATAACAATTACTTCATGTCTTTCATGGCGATAATCTCTCCTCAGCTTCCAGGGGTCTTACACTGCTGACACTGACAGTCTGGGATTATAACTGAAGCACTATCAATGATTAATACGCCCGAGATTCTTCTCCTTTGATTAAGGATCCATTTATTCATGCTAACATGCGTTGCTGGTTTTTTTTTTTTGTTTTTTGTTTTTTTAAATCATAAACCTTCCTGCCCAATTGTATGTAGGAATATTACTGTTACCAAGCCGTTTCACTTTATTATTTGTTTGATTGATTCCACCGATTATTTAGTTATAATGTGCGAATGCAATAGTTTTATCAACTCAGTTCTATTTTTGACACAAATTTATATGCAGAAGTTACTCACCAAGTAAATTTCAACTATTATTTCAATTTTTCTGGATTCTTTAATAAACATGACTTGTGTTTATTCACAAGCCCAACTACACAGATCTCCGTTTTCGGGCACGTGACTTGATCCTGACAAAAGTGTTGCTCCTCGTGTCCAAAGTGTCAGTGCCTAGTAATCTCCTCCAGTGCTGACCAAGGGAACTGACCCAATCCGCTCAGGCAGGTATAGCACCTGCATTAGGCATGGCTAGGTATCTGTTTGTATCCATCTGTCTATTTGGGATAACTGGAGAATGGGTGAAGGGGATTTTAGCTATAACCCTGGCTAACCTGATTAGTTGGGCAATACACATCCTGGGTACAAATACCAGCTCCTCCCCACTGCTTTTTCTATCCTCAAGCTTCAGACCTCACACAAATTATACGAAAGCATCACTACCAGGTATGAAATCCATAATCAGTGTTGAATTTAAAGGACCCACTAGTGTGGGTTTTATTTGGGACACAGGGCATATCAATGAGTGACTTCGATTTTATATCACCGCTGTGTATATTTGAAAGTCTTGATCAAGACGGGTAGATAATATATAAAACATTATTGTAATATATATTTTAAAGTACTTGCAAGGATTGTTGAAGTTATGTGTATTAATATTTTACTTTTTATTATTGTGTTCAAGTTTCTAAACAACCATGAGCCCAAAAAATGTCGTCTTCAAGAAAATATCCAAGGACAAGTCGGTAAGTTTACATAACTACAGAGGTAGAGATATTTAGCACATTAATATAGTAATTTGAAAAATAAAATATGTCTTTTCTTTTTTATTCTTCAAAATAATGGTCAGTGAAACAAGGTCCTTAAACATTCATAGTCAACATCAACATCAAGATTAACTAGCTAATTTGTTTTCTGTTCATTTTCTGTAAAGTTTTTACAAACCTGTTAACAAATTTGAGTTGTTCGTAAATAGAGATTATACCCTGATTAATATCATTTAATGATTTTGAAACAATAACAATTAAATACAGTTGAATAGACCGAATTTGAAAAGTACATTTAAAAAGAAATAAGAAAAAATGCTTTAGGCATTGCTAGTCTGGAACTTTTGTTGGTTTATAGTTTAATAAACTACAACAATAAATTATGAAAATATATTAGGGGGGGAAATGTTTGTTTGTTTGCTTCATTTGTATCATAGTAACATGAGTAATAAGTGTTTATACATTATAAATTATAGTTCATGTGATCATTTGTGAAGAAATAGGGCAATTTAAGTAATTTATTCAGATGTATATATTTAAGATTTTTTTATTAATTATGTATTTTATATATAATATATATTATATGAATTTAAATATAAGGTTAACAAATGATAGCTTATTGTAAAGTGTTACCAATACAGCTATGAATGCCTTGTTCTTGATTTATGAGCATATCTATTACCAAAGAGATTTTAAGACTTTATATCTTCCTAACAGAAGAAATAAACAACACAACACAGAGGGATACAGAAATATTTATTTCAATATGCATAAATAAAAAAATTACTTTTATTTTTCAATGAAAAATAGAAAAAAATCCTATTTGATTTATTTGTCATTTTTATCCAATGTACTGTTTTTTGTTTTTTTGTTTTTTGGCTTTTTGCATTATCAGCTATTATCATGTGTCTAAATTAGTATATTAATCATTTATATACACTTCCTAAATGGGCGTATGAACCTCTGATATAATTAAGAAATGCTTAAAAAAATACAATTAATAAACATAAATGTGCTCAAGAACAAAACATTTATAGCCGTATGCTCACTAAGGCCTATTAATGACAATGCTCTATAAAGGATAAGTTGACTATTTGTTCAAGCTGCAGCCTGTAACTTTTTTCTGAGCAAGTACATAACAGCCAGTATTCAAACTCTTACTTTAGCCTGATTCACAATAGTTAGCTTATAATAATGTTTATTATTAAATCAAACCATTGGTAGCACGATTTATGGGAATGCTTTTTCCTCAGTTGCTCAGAACAAAGCATGGCAGACTCGTAACTTGTTCAGATGACAATATATGGTAAAAATTAGACTTTTTATTTGGGTTTTTGACTTTTTGGTATTTGGGTTATATATTTCAAGATGTAAGCTAGTGATTACTAAGTAAAGGATTCACAGCAGTCCGGTGACTGACTGACATACTCCTCAAAACATTAGATTCATCCGCTGATCATCTGCTGTTGACACCTTTTACTTGTAAGCTATGAGTCACATAATATTAATAGTACTGCACAATTTTCAGCTGTCCAAGGTAAAGGATTGGCATTGCCACCAAATGTGATTGTGGCTCCTAATTGGGTTGTGTCATACACTGAGAGAGGTTCAAAGACAGCCATTGTCACAGTCTTGCCACCAAAGATAACCTACGATCATTTTCTGACAGTGTCAGTAAAACAGCGTGATCTTGCCACAGTGTATTTGCTGCTACAATCCACATTTACTTTAAGTTTCAACATTCTACAGTCTACACACATTAAGTTTATCTTTAAGACGCATTAAGTAATATACTGAATGTTGTGTTTTTTTTAAATCAGGTGGGTGTGTATATGGGGAAGAGAGACTTTGTTGACCACGTTGACTCTGTGGATCCAGTGGGTATGTGAGAAAACAGGCATAATTCTATTATATTTTACTGTAACCTGCCTGTGATTTTAAGCACTTACTGTATCAAGTTTTCTTAAAACTTCTATTTTGTTTACTTTTTTAATATCATTGTATTTTTTCTCTTTCCATCAGATGGTGTCATTCTCATTGACCCTGAGCAGCTTAAGGGGAAAAAAGGTCAAAAAAATTCATTTAAAGTTTACACATGGAGCAGGCAATAAATCAGATACACGTGAATACATGTATAACAGTGATATTTGCTTTGTGTTTCTCTGTCCCTGTAGCATTTGTCACTTTATCCTGCACGTTCAGATATGGAGGTGATGACACAGATGTTCTGGGCATCGCATTCAAACGAGAGATCTACATATCCACCCGGCAGATCTACCCTGCACTGCAGGACAAAGAGCAGAGAATTCTCACCAAGGTGCAGGAAAAACTACTGCGCAAACTCGGTGTCAATGCCTACCCATTTTTCTTTGAAGTAAGTATCTTCAAGTGGTTTGATTCATATTTTGACCCTTTTTATTGCAAAGAAAATATTGCCTTAGGCATGTACTATGCGATAACGGCAGCACAGAGGGACATTCATCTATTCTTCTTTATTACTTTTTAAACACTGTAAAAAAATCTGTAATATTTACGGTAAAAAAAAAAAAAGGCAGCTGTGTTGCCTGAAATCAACCGTAAAAAATATGGTAACATCATTTTAGGCTTTTATGATTTCAGGTTAAATTTACAGTTAAATGCTGTAATTTCATTAAATGATCTTATGGTAATACAGTATACCAAGCTATGAAAGTAGTGAAACCTGTTTTGTACCTTTGAAATACACTGATGATCACCAAATGGAGGAGGTGATGAGAAAGTTGTGTGATGAACCAATGCCCAACTCTAGCAGCCTTTAAATGGAAACATACACAGAAGAAGCTCAGTGTCATTCACACAAACACTAAACACCATCATGGTGTTCAAATTCATCAAATTCAAACTAAATTTGAAATACAATGCAGGGACAGGTTTTTACCGTAGCATTTTCACAGTTTTTTGACAACTGTTTGTAAATGACGCATAATGATAAGTTTACCTCAGGTATATTTTCAAAAGTCTTCATTTTGCTCAGTTTATACACCGGAGTAATATAAAGGTTATAAATATGGCAAAAGCAATGCCTTTTAAAACGAAAACACACTAGTGTAAACTTGGCCTGAGGGTCCTTTCACAAATAGTTCGCTTGCCTGGTCCTGGCAAAAGACTGCGCAAAACATGATAATGTTCTGCCTTTCACTGCACTGAAGAGCAAAGAGAGCACTATCTGAGCAGCCTCAGAAGACACGAGAGTCCCTCCGAGCCATTTTTGCAGGCTTTAAACTGTCATCATTTTGCAATGAGCGTCATAACTTTGCAGATATTGCTCAAACAACAAAATTACACGCTAAATAACTTTAAAAATGTGAAATCGCAATCAACCACTCCTTTAAAATAGCAGGATTTTCAGCTATGTCTACTACTTATTGTAAAAAGTTGCAAATATCTGCACCTCAGTATAGTACACTAAACAAAATAGTGTGCATTCTAGGGTATGACAGTCACAATCTCATCCATATTGCTGTAAAATATAGAATTATGTGTAGAATTGAAATGGTTCCAATACATTGTCACTCATGAGTGTTTGAGTGTTGTACAAATAAAGGTAATTTATTGATTGGTCTGCTACAACTTAGGCGCATATGAACTGCTCCACGCTCGCTGTCATGTCCTCGGAGCAGACTGTGTGTCCAGGGTGTGTTGGTTATCGGGACATTGCCTAAAACCAGAATACTTTTGCAATATCCATATAAATATACTCCAATATAAAGCATATTTACACTGTCTGGATCGTTCTCTATCCACTATAAATTGCATTAAGTGCCATTCACCATACAGGAAATACAAATCCTGTAAACAAGGGACTGATCTAAGCATTTATATTGTAGGAACTGGTTGTTGGACCTGATGATAAAATAACATTTCTCAATTCTATTTTTTTAGTTACCTGACAACTTACCCTGTTCAGTAGGACTACAGCCAGGCCCAAAAGATGCTGGGAAGGTATCTATTAACATCTAACAATTCTTTTAAACCGTGGACCAATTTTGACATTGTTTCATATATATACGTTTAGTATAGTATCTATTTTTCACAGAACTTTTTTCGAATGTTTTTCACAGCACTGTGCCGTTGAGTTTGAGGTCAAAGCTTTCTGTGCTGAAAGCCAGGATGCCAAAGTTCGCAAACGGTTAGTTTATAGTAGGGAAACTTGCCTCATTCACTTGCCTACTATCCTACCGTTATCCAAATTCCTATATTGACCATTGTAGACCATTTTGGGGTTTCTCATCAATGATATATGTCTTGTTCTCTTCTTCCACAAATCAGGAGCTCAGTAGGTTTGATGATCCGCAAGGTCCAGTACGCTCCAGATAATCTAGGACCAGCTCCCTCTGTGGAGACCACTCGTGACTTTCTCATGTCTGATAAACCATTACACATGGAGGCAAGCTTACAGAAGCAGGTGGGTTTTAAACAGACCACCAGTTGAGCACGGATGTGTCATAATTTGTGTCTTGGTCGTCATTGGTGTCATTAGCAATGTTTCATGTTGTTGGTTTTTTTTGTTTTTGTTTATTAAAGTATGATAAATCAATGTGGAATATTGCATAATCCATAGTTTTTATTGAATTAAAAAATCAAAATTGTCTCTTTCAGACTTACTATCATGGAGAAACCATCAATGTAAGGGTTAAAATTAGTAATGACTCCAACAAAAATGTGAGGAACATCATAATATCTGGTAAGATCAGGTTTGAAAGCACTGACCAGTCAATTAGAAATAACATTTAAGAGACAAAAAAGACGAATGGCCATAAAAAGGTTTTCTTTCAAGAATTTTGTCAGTAGAGTTGCATATGTGAGTGTAACTGTATGAATTAATATTAATTGGAGAATCTGCATTATCTGATTGAATCTTAATGAAGTAATTTATTGAAAAAAAGTCAGTCTGTGTGTATACACTAAGCCATACTTTAAGTAAATTGCTTTAAATATAACGCAAAACACTTGTGGATGTCTGTCTTTCAGTGGAACAAATTGCCAATGTGGTGCTGTACTGCAATGACAGTTATATGAAGGTAGTTGCCACAGAGGACTCTGGGTAATAGTTTTATTCAAAAACTCTTAATGTACTTCGATTAAAAAAAAAATCGAGGGGGCGGGATGTAAATCTGATTAATGGTTGCTATTTGGTGCAGGGACTCTGTTAATTCTGGTGCCAAGCTGGATAAAGTCTACACTGTGCTCCCTCTACTGGCCAATAACAGAGAAAAGCAAGCCATTGCACTGGATGGAAAATTGAAGCACGAAGACACCAATTTAGCCTCTTCAAGCATGTGAGTCATCATAAAACACTGGCATGCTTGTTTATATAGGCCTGCTTAAACTCAAAATCGGTTTTTGTTTTTAATTTTTGCTTTATTGCAGCATCAAAGAAGGTGTTCTGAAGGAAGTTCTTGGAATCATGGTATCTTACAGAATTGTTGTGAAGCTTATCGTTGGAGGGTTAGCATCCCATGACACAATATACCACTACAGTATACAGCATAGAACCATGCATGCCTAGTATTTACAACCTAATATTTTGTTCTTTTCTTTTATAGAATTATGGGATCCAGGTAAATACCATTTCTTTAATCTTGGAATCAGAAGGGCCTGTGGTTGAAATCGACACCACCTTTCTCATATCAGAGAAGCTTTAAATAAGGCCAAGTAATTATTAAATTATTAAATCTAATTAATTACACAATGAGCTGTTTAAATCATCATAT
>JAUMHQ010042102.1:0-11610 GCA_032361165.1 Enteromius paludinosus | reverse complement strand
AGCGCGTATGCAGAGCAGAAGCAGCTGAATCGCGACTTGCACTGCAGTAAGCTGTATGTAACGGGTATATTATTTTTTAAATATTATTTTTGGGAGACTTTTATTTTGGCGAACAATCTACTTTTCATGTGCGTCAAAAATGGCAGCAGGAAAAAACGAAGAAGAGTGCGGCGTTTGAGTGAGTCGCAGTGTATGCAGTGTTGTTATTGAGAAGCTCGGGCAATAAGGTTATTAAAACGGAAGATTGTCGAGGCTTAAGACAAATGAAGGACGACAGTACAAAGTGCAAGTGTGAACAGTGACACACACCTTCTCATTCAATGTGTTTTCTTTAATTGCATGATCATTTACATTGGTAGATTCTCACTGAAGGCATCAACACTATGAAAGAACACATGTGGAGTAATGTACTTAACAAAAAAAGGTGAAATAACTGAAAACATCTTTTATATTTTAGTTTCTTCAAAATAGTCACCCTTTACTCTGATTAATGCTTTGCACCCTCTTAGCATTCTCTCGATGAGCTTCATGAGGTAGTCACATTAGATGGATTTCCAACATTCTTTAAGGAGTTTCTAGAAGTGTTTAGAACTTGTTGGCCCCTTTGCCTTCACTCTGTGGTCTAGCTCACCCCAAACCCTCTTGATTGGGTTCAAGTCCGGTGACTCTGAGGCCAGGTCATCTGCCGCAGCACTCCATCACTCTCCTTCTTGGTCAAATAGCCCTTACAAAGCCTGGAGGTGTGTTTGGGGTCATTGTCCTGTTGAAAAATAAATGATCGTCCAACTAAACGCAAACCGGATGGGATGGGATGGCATGTCACTGCAGGATGCTGTGGTAGCCATGCTGGTTCAGTGTGCCTTCAATTTTGAATAAATCCCCTAAAGTGTCACCAGCAAAATACCCCCACACCATCACACCTCCTCCTCCATGCTTCACAGTGGGAACCAGACATGTGGAATCCATCCGTTCACCTTTTCTGCGTCTTACAAAGACGGGGCAGTTGGAACCAAAGATCTCAAATTTGGACTCATCAGACGTGAAGGACTCATGAAGGCCTGATTTGCGCAGTCTCCTCTTAACAGTTGGTCTAGAGATGGGTCTGCTGCTAGAACTCTGTGAGGTATTTATCTGGTCTGTGATCTGAGCTGCTATTAACTTGCCATTTCTGAGGCTGGTGACTCGGATGAACTTGTTTTCAGAAGCAGAGGTTACTCTTGGTCTTCCTTTCCTGGGTCGGTCCTCATGTGTGCCAGTTTCGTTGTAGCGTTTGATGGTTTTTGCGACTCCACTTGGAGACACAATAAAATTTTCTGGTCTGACTGACCTTCATTTCTTAAAGTAATGATGGCCACTCATTTTTCCCAACTCCACTGATAAAGCAGGAAATTCTACTAATTAACCCTGATAAGGCACACTTTGAAGTGAAAACCATTTCAGGTGACTACCTCTTGAAGCTCGCCTCCTCTCTCTCCGTTTCTGTTACTGAGTGTGTGTCTGCATAATGTTTAATACGAAACAGCAGGGGCGGAGTGGGGTACTAAAATCCACTGGGAAAATTCTGATGGCACCAGCCCACCCCCTTATATATTGTAACAACTGGCTATTGTTCGTCAAGATGTGGGCGAACTGGAGCTAAGCTATTCTATAAAACGTTTCCCTAACTACTTGCCAACATGGTGCTAGCACCTACACGCACCTTACCTTGAGTAATTAACCACTGAACTTGTGTCCTTAATACCGCACGACCCTGAGAGAATCTTTATGCGGGTGGCCAGTCAAATTATCCCAACAGGAGGCAACACTGTCTTTATTCACCGTTTACTTAAACACAGCTTAAAAACTTCAGCATTTAAGGCAGTATCAACAAGCCACTCCCCTACACATCTCTCACAGAGACGGTAAAGTATTTTTTATAACGGCTGCAAATGAACCAAACCCACTCAAACTAACTTGAGCATAACATACATAACATCATTAATACAAAACCTAACTGTCTTGCTTGAATGACACAAAAATAAGTAAACTCTAAAGAAATACCCATAATGCACCCAGCACTGACTACCGGGTCATTACAATATAATACTAAATCTTTTTTTTTATCTGGATGAAGACCCAGATTATGTTATGTTTCTTTTAGTTTCTTTCTGCTGTTTCTTCCGCTTCTTCTTAATTCCTACCTGCAATCGGTTCATTGGATAAACGCATTCCCCATTCCCAAGAAGCTTTGCTCCATTCTACATTAGATATAAAGATAGATATAGAACAAATCAAATAGTATTTGCCCATGAATGTTCTGCAGGATAAGCTAACCATGACAAAGATACAGAGTGTGAGCAACTGATATAAAGATTGGTTGGACAGTAAGGAGGTCTGTCATAGTATTTGGCTGCTATTCGCGGAGAAATTAGTAATGTCAATCATTTCAATAAACTCAGGCCGGTTAAGTTCGCCTTGCGGCCGCTCAATTTGTGATCTGCTGAGTAAATCCTTTGGCTGGCCGAACGGGAAAAGTCCCGGCTGTCCCGATTGCCACTCCACCCCTGTGACACAGAGACATTGAACAGTGTGTATCCTGAAGTCTAAACCCAGCGAGTAGAGGTCGAGTGAATGTGTGTGTGAATGTGTGTAAGTGTGTGAGTGTGTGTGTGTCAGAGACGCTGTAGAAGGACAGAGAGCCGCTCGACTCATCCAGAAACACTCCTACTCTCTTACACCAGCCGTCAGGACGTGATATCTTAGTCTCATGATGATTGTGACGAGGAAGGATTCTCTGATCAGAGCAGTACAGAATCCAGGAGTTCTCATTATATCCATGATGAGAATCATAACTCCCTCCTTTCCTCTCAATGTCTTTATAACACACTGATATATCACCTCTTCCGCTGCACTCAATCTCCCAGAAACAGCGTCCAGTCAGAGTCTCTGAACACACAACCTGACGATGATGATCAAATCTGTCTGGATGATCAGGATACGGCTGACTCTGAAACACACTCGTCACCTTCTTGTTGTCTTCAGACAGAACGAGTTCATAGTTTGCTGTGTTTGGGTCCAGTGAGAGATCACAGGCGTCTGAACAAAACACACACACATTACAACACACACATTTACTACTGAACTACAAACAACACAACTGTGTGTGTGTGTGTGTTTGTGTGTGTGTGTGTGTTTGTGTGCACTGACATTTGTGGTTTATGAGGACACAAATGTTTATAATGAGACGGGTACTACAATGTAAACATGGTTTATGATGACACTTCCTGTGTCCCCATAAAACAAAAGGCTAAAAAAAACATACTAAACAGTGTTTTATGAAATTCAAAAAGTGCCTGTAGTTTCCTGTAAGGGGTAGGTTTAGGTGTAGGGTCAGTGTAGGACAATACTACATACAGTCTGTACAGAATAAAAATCATTACGTGTGTGTGTGTGTGAACTTACATTTGTGGAGTCCTGATGTGATCCTGATCTCCCCTCCATGATCCACACTAAAACACACACACACACACACAAATATGATGTTTGTTATGCAAATAAGGTACAAAAGATTAAATAGGTTACAAATATACACACATATATATAAATAAATGTAAAATTTCTATGAGCTATTTTTTTATTTTTTATAGAGTTAAACTGAACTAGGGCTGGGGGATTTAATCGTCGATTCATTCATGCGCATCTCATCAGTAAAGCCGGACCTTTGATTATTGGTAAATCTCCATCAGCTGTTTTTAAAATGCGTGGCAGTTGATACACAGAGCCGTAGATCACTGACGAGCTATGCGAAATAGTCTACAGAATCGGAAGTGATTTTGAACGTGAAATTGCATATCTCTGAACCCGCAACCTGAGGTTCAGATTTTACTCTGAACCTCTTCAGGGTTAGGTTTTGCTTGGTACTTAATGTATTATTAATGTTGTAATTATTATAACTTTTTTTTTTGAAAAATCTATAAATTATGTATTTTTTATTATTTTCTTTTAGGAACTTTAAGGACATTTTGTGATAACAATATTTAAACAGTTCATTAATAGTTTTTGATAAATATTTTGAATGACACAAAATAATATGTATTATAAGATATCTTCAAATTCCAAAAAATAAATCCAAAAATATTATTGAACAAAAATGTATTAAATGTAGTTCCCTGAGGGGGAAAAACTTCACATAGCTGGAGGTTTCTTCAAATTTCAATAGTGTGAATATTTTACACAAACTGAGGTGTTTGTCTTTATTTCTGGTTTTGGAGTCTCTCTGGAACATCTTCAGATCTGAAAACACTCAAATACAAACTCTATGTGTTTCGTCTCAAAAGAGCGACCATAAATATTTGTGCTGTTTGTATTTGCATGGTTTTTCATCATTTATTTATATTCTTCCACAATCATTTGTAAGCATTAGACATTTGTTGAACTTTACATTGGAATGTTTTTATCATTTGAGTTTTGATACTTTTGAATGCTGTGGTACAGCTGCATGTGTATGAGTGTTTTTTAATCACTGTTGGTTTACTCGGTAGCTGGTTTGAATCCTGGGTAAAACAGTGTAACAACACCGCTCAAACTAGTGTAAGGAAGTTAAAATAGCATGACTACTGTACGTCAGTGCATAGATTTTCACACTTACTTAGGTTTGGGTTTGGTGTAGGGTATATATAACTTGATGGAGCATTAATCTTTAGCGACACTCTCTGGACATTTCACTTTGAAACTGCGACGAAACATGCACTTAGATACATTATTAGAGGTTTGCAGAAATGTATGTAGAGGCTTTATTTCCATTGAGCCTGGCTTGTTATTGATCCAATTATTATGTGTCTATATTTCTTATTATAGTTCTTGATTATGTTTGTTCATTGTTGTTCAATTTGATGCGGTGCAGACGTCACAACAGGTGCAGTATATAGGGTTGGGTCGATAGACGATACCATCATCCATCGCCGATGGCCGATAGACATCAATATGCTGAGCCGGCATTGCGATCTTCCGCCCCGCCGCAGCAGCAGCAACCAGCTCGCGAAAAACACACTTAATCTAAGGCGGCAAATCTATGTCATTAATAAGTGTGCGCACCACTGATGCTGGTGAGCGCGGGAAATCATTTCAGCGAGAGGAAAACAGATGTACATGCGAAGAAACGGGGCCCGCGAGCTCATTTCAAACCCTCGCTCGCGCTTGATGTGTCATCTGTGCGCAATTCAAGCACTCGCACGTGAACATCCCTGCACTCGATCTTTCCTCACCTCCTCGCGCGAACACTGTTTTTGTCAGTCGTGGGGCGGGCGGGCTTTGTGTGATAAAAAGGCACATACATTCATGTAGATGGCAATACACTTTCTTTTTTTTTTGCCAAATAAAACAAAAGCATGTTGAAATCATCATGTCTTTCCTCTTGCTTTATCAAAATGTCACCTAGCTTTCCTCAGAGATGTTCCCAATAATGTGCTTTAAGTCAAGTCAAATTCATTACATGATATAACTTTTTAAATACTGTATCCTAAGTTGTGGATAATTAAGCTATATATCATATGCTGAAGTACATTTCTGGAGTTTTAAAGATTACACCTTTGAGTTTTCAGTTTGTGTATTTGATGATATATTTTTTTTAATAAAATTATAAAATGATCATTAAGTGTTCACTGAGAGCAGCTCTGGATATGTTCAAGTCTTCAAACAGTGAGCGAGACAGCAGACACTTTTAAAAACCACGAGCATCACACGTACTTGAGTGTGTACTGGATATACGGAAAGACGCTGCTCATTCATTCAGAGGCACAGAGTATCGAATTACAATATATGGCAGTGTTTGTGTGCTGTATTCACAGACACGCACATCGAGATTTGATCTACTGCAAAGCTAGATGTTGATTTATACAATTACATGACTGGATTCCCTCTGCTTCACAGAAATAATACGTCTTTAATATTTTTATGTTCACGGAGGGATGGTGCTCGCGAATATGGGAGATAAGCTAATAAGCAGGTAATAAGCAAATGTGCACGGTATGATAATCGTACTTGTCAATATCACGATAAACCGCCATACCGGTATACTGGTACAACCCTATAAGTCCCCGGGTGACTGTGATGCCCTTTTTTTAGGTACAGATCTGGCCATTAAAAATTTGTCTATTTTCACGTGGCACCCTGCAATTTGTCACGTTTGGTCACAGATCACACTGCAAGCACTTTTTTAGATTTTTCAGGTTTTTTTAAACGTTGTTGCGCTTCACATAATATCCACTAGGTGGCGCAAGGAACAACATTCCCCATGGCTAGTGTTAAAACAACTCCATAGATATGTGATTAGACTCCGCCCCGTCACTGCTGAAATCATGAATACTCTTCCATTATCTTCCAGTGTGTTTGAAAGGTAAGTTACATTAATTGATACTTAAGCATTTATAATTTGGTGCTAATTCAACAGCAGAACTTACAATACATGATTAACCTGCAGCTAACGTTAGCTAGCTAGCTACTGATGCTGTGCTAAACCTTTATAAAGGGACGGTTTTATAAGCTTAAAGCTATATATATATATAGAGAGAGAGCATTTAAAAACACATCTAATGTGTTTATGTAATCTTTAAGACTTTTTTATGTGCAATATTCACCTAAATATTCCAATCTTCAAACTGCACAGTATTTTGTTCCCCATCGCCAAATATGAAACATTTATTCATCTTTTTCTTAATAAAAAGTGTGTGGTTAAATAACGTTAATCGGCACTGGAGATAAAGTATGGTGCAGTTTACAGTCGACTGCAGTGTGACTAACGCTGATGTTATTGCTGTCTGTATATCGGAATATTACTGCGTAAACGATGTGATATACATCCATACAATAATAGAGTGTTCCTCATTTACACCGGTTTACAATGTCAAGCGCTTTTGCATGTTCCAGGTGAAATGTTGGTCCAGATCAATTACAACGAACAGCAGAAGTATGTGAAGCTGGATTGCACTGAAGGTAGATTTGAATTTCACCTACAATCTTTTGTTGTTCTTCTTGTTATTGTTTTTTACTCTAAATAACTAAGAATTTGACTTGATCCAAGTTGTATTTCCCTACAGCTCTGCTATCTAGCTGTGGCTGTAAGTTAGATTGAACTCTCTTGGTAGCAATGGCACTTGCAACCAGTTGACTTTGAGAAATGCACCCTGGATGCAGTAGCTTTGCTTTGCATTTGTTAAAGGATAAAGTAGTTCACCAAAACATTACATTTTGTCCTATACCGACAGTTATTACACACCTTTGTGACTTTCTTTTTTCTGCTTAATATAAAACACATTACTTCTCTTTGTGTCTCTCACATTTAGAAGCACTGGATTAATGGCAAACACAAGCCTACCTGGCTTTGTTCCTATTCTTACAAAGGTATAAGCAGATGTACAGGGACAGATCTTTCCCACCTCACTGATGGGCATCATGTAGAAGCTTAACATTTTAATTTAACTTAACTTTAACTTAAATTTTATAAATTACCTCAGACCCGCCCTGAGTGAGCCGTCATCAGACCAAGATGCAGAGACAAGCAAGACTCCTGAGCGTTTGAGGTGTTTTGTTGTTTAATGTATTAATGAACATAGCAGTAGTCTTTTACCCCCGACATCTGAGTGACTGAAGACGCAGAGGATTAACGTTATGTTTGGTTCTGAAGGGAAACGCACCCTTGATTAAACCGAAATGCGTTTATGTTTGCGCGAATCATTCATGATCCAGCCTCACCTACAGAAGCAGTAAGTATAATGTATTTTAATGAATCTTTGCAAATCTCCTTTCCTAATAATGTGTTAATTAGCAAGTTTCACTATGAATATGTCTAAAGAAAGATCCTCCGAGAGCGACTCGGAAAAGAGGGGCGGGGTCAGCGAAGCTCGTGAAGATTTAAAGGGGAAGTACAAAGAACAGAGTAATTTCTAAAGAGCTGTTTTTGACAGGGTAAAATTTAGAAATTTTAAAGAAATCTACATTACAAACTTTCCATTAAGATCCTAAAGAATCATATTAGCTTGTGGAAAATTGCCTTTGTATGACCCCTTTAAGATTTACATTAATATATGTGTACATTTGTGTGTATTTCGTCTCCAGGCTACGGTCAGGAAATCCACCACCACCTCCAGGACTAAAGTCTCCAAAAATCAGTGCATGCGATGCTGCTGAAAGACTTCTATTTCATAAGGTATTGACATTTTAATATTGTGTTTTGGGTTTCTCAAACAAGAATATTAAAATCAAGTCTTCATATGAATTCACATATTTCAGGAGCAATTGAGTTGTTTGAGCAACCACTTTTTATAATGTTGTTTTCTCTGTGACTAGACAATGTTTGTGACATTCTACATCTCCTCCCATGCCAGGCTCCCTTGGAGCATTTAATTAACTTTTCAATGCACATTTTGTGTTCAGTTTGTGCTATGATAGTGCACTTGTGAACTTTTACATATTGCTACTTACCATTGTAAAACCCTCAACCTCAAACATAGTGAGTTTGGGCCAATTAAATAATTTTCCATAGAGGATGAGAATGTGGTTAGTAATGAAATGCATGCATTGTTTCTATTAAACAATGTTTTCTCAACCAGTTGGGTTAAAGTTGATCATGTAGAATATAGAGCTAGACTTGTGGTGTGCAGTGCATTAAAAGAGGAAATGCCAGACTTCTGTCAAATAAGTGATGTACTTTTTTGATGAGCATCGCAATGTACTCTAAGTTCTACAAAGTGAGGAAAGTATTATAATTTTTAATCTGTATTAGAAAATTTAATCCAACATTTTTTATAAGATATTTTACATTAAAAGTTCATACAGTTTTACAGACTGAAGATTGTATATCATACCACCTTTTTTTGATGCTTTAATTCAACTTCAAATTGCACTGCAAGAAATATTTAAAAATAAGCAAGTTAATGGAAATTATTTTGTGTGCTGTAGTTTATTTAGCAATATTTTGTAGAACTTTGAGATCCATTTTGCAATGTTCTAACAACCCATCATCACCCAACATCCCCCAGAACAGAGTCCGTTCAGTCTCTTTACTGTTTCTGAGTGTAAAGTGGTCAAATTCTTAGTGTAACGCAAGACAGACGAACTCTTGATTCATCTCACTTCACAATAATATTAATAATAAAAGTGTCATCAGATCAGATCAGAGTATGTGAGCAGAGTGGAGTGGGAGCGGAGCGAGGAGTGGAGCGGCATGATTTTGCCCGGAGCGGATTTTTTTGAAAGTCGGAGCGTCGCAATTTTCTCTAGCTCCGAGAGCACTCCACTACCGCTCCAGCCCATAATGCAACTGCATTTGATTCATGTTGTGTAAAGCACAGTTAAACACCACTGACAGAAAGATGAATTTTCTGAAATACTGTCTTAAAGAAGGTTAATAAAAAATACAAATGTGTCTAAATGACGACAAAGGAGAACGCAAGTTAAGAAAAGACAAATTTTTTTTAGTTTGGCCACTTGTTTAACTTATTTTAGTTTAGTTATTTTATTTTATTTAATGTAATGTTTTTCTTCTGGTTATTTGTTTAATCTAGCCACATCCAGCATTTGTATTTCATTTTGTTCAAAAATAAGCTAAACGATAGCCAATATATATTTGGCTTGGGCTCATATAGCTACTAAAGCACGTTGATGTTTTTCTCAGAGTATTGTGCATTTGTTTTTCACTGAATGCACAGAGGTTCAATATAAAAATAAATAAATAATGAAATGTTACAGTGGAGCGTTAATTAGAGACATTTTTTCATGGAGCGAACATGGAGCGAGAATCAAGTGAGGAGGGAGAGGGGAGGGAGCGAGGAGCGGGAAATGGTAAACCCGGAGCGGAGCTGGAGCGGAGTGATCAAGAAATGCTCTGAGCACGGAGCGGAAATTCTTGCCGCTCCACTCCGCTCACATACTCTGATGCAGATCATGTTGTGTGTTTATTATATTGTTCAAATGATAATCTATATTTTGTATTATATTTTTTAATCTTTTAATATTTGCTAATCTATATTCTCATAAGGAACTGAACATCCAGTGAGCACACGGCTTTTTACTGCTGCTTAATATCACTGATGATAATTGCACCATTTTTTTTTTCAAACTAGTATAAAATATATATATCTATTTTTGCTGTTAGCAGTTAGTCTTATTCTTGAAGGAGTATTGTAAGCCGTTTCAGGAAAACATATCCCGTTTCCTGCATTTACAAGGTATTCATATTTTATTTTTAGGGACTATGGTGATAGAAATCCCAGGAAATAATTAAGTAAATAATAATAATAAATAATAATTCTGCCTAAAAGAATAGTAGTTACTACTATGACCACAAAGATTCTAGAGAACCGTTTTATAAAGTTAATGTACACTAACAAAACAAATATTTAATGTAGATTTCAGTAATGTCTTATTCTTGAAGGAGTGCTGTAAGACTTTCCATTTTTAAAAGGAAAAAAATCAGCTGATGCTGCCGGCGCCGTGCAGTGTAATAGACGCATTACTGAACAACTTCAGTTTTCAAAACAAAATTACACCTAATAAATTAAACTTTCAATGAATTTTTAATAATATTTTATAATATATAAATACTCCCGGGCGCTGCAGCAATGGCTGCCCACTGCTCCGGGTGTGTGCTCACAGTGTGTGTGTGCGTGGTTGATCACTTCTCACTGCTGTGTGTGTGCACGTTGGATGGGTTAAATGCAGAGCACAAATTCCTAGTATGGGTCACAATACCTGGTCACTTCATTAATATATTGTACAGTCAATACAACCACAGCGCTGAAAAATAGAAATAAGCTGTAGTTTTGTCTCTCTGGCAGATGCGAGTCTCTTTTATTATTAATATTATTGTGAAGTGAGATGAATAACGAGTGCAGTCTTGCAGAACGGACTCTGTTGTGGGGGGTTAATGAAGGTGTGAATCTCTCCTCATTAACACAGTTGCAGAGCAGGTTTTCCAAAGTGTTTAAGGCCAAATGTCCCCATTGGTTTGGCTTTTGTAATTTTTGGCATACAGAGTATGACACGAAAAATAATAAGCATGTTTTTTTTTTCTCAAGAGGCGGCAGCTCTGCGCAAGAGAAAAAGAAACTGACTCTTTGTTATCAGGGTTCATACACATTTTTATCAATAAAATAATGGCATATTTAAGTTGAAAAAATGAAAATCATAGATTTTTCTAGTTACTACTGTATATTGTCGTCGCTATCAGACACTATTCAACTAATTCCAAGTTTATAGTTTATTTAAATGAGCCTTATATTCCGCGCTCAAACACAGTGTTAAGTTTGCCAAAATCCACAGGTAGAAGTGACCTAACTGTTCTGACTCTAGCCGGGGGGGTGAACGTTTGATAGAGGTGTGAATCTCTTATCATTCACATGGGAGCAGGGCGATTACGTTCTCATTCATGTGAACGGTCAGCAGTGTTCATCTAAGTCTGCGGTCGCCTTGAGCCTTTTGACAAGAGACAATGGGAACACAGTATGACACAGACAGTATGGGAACACCCATGGAAAAGGCACGACTCAGACCGCGTTACGCACAGATCCCCTGCCGGTTGGCGAGATTTGCAAAGTTTGCCGGCAGGGAAACTGCACGCAACCTTCTCAGCCTCTC
>JAUMHQ010042083.1:0-11634 GCA_032361165.1 Enteromius paludinosus | reverse complement strand
ACCTAATGATTATATTGGTCTAAATGAGTCTACTCCACCAAACTTCTATTACAAGCACGAGCCCCGTCAGAGTGGTCATCGTGGTGGTGGTGTTGCAACAATATACAGTGATATTCTCAATGAGGGCAGGCCCCTCTGGAGTAGAGCGCAGACCATCGCGCTCTCCCCAGTGCCATTGACGCTGCGATCAGCCCAGCCAAGACCGCTCTACAGGGCTGAGCTGCACGTCATCCCTGAGGGGGTCCATAAGACGGTTAGTTCGGGCTCTCCCTGGCGACGAGCCGCCAAAGACAATCGAGCTATTACCGCTAGTAATACCAGAGGCCAGCATCGAGAGGCTGGATCCCTTAGTAGACAGTTTAGCAGCTTGGAAAGAACTGCCGAATGTGTCTCAGTGGGTCCTGAAGACAGTAGAGAGAGGTTATCGAATTCAGTTCCAATCTCCTCCGCCGCGCTTCAGCAACGTCACACTCATCGTGGTGAGCCCTGTGCAGGCTCTAAGAAGTAGAGACCCTTATGAGGAAGGGCCACGATGCAGGAACGCTTGTCCCCTGCTCGAGTAGATTGGATTCTGAAATCAGTCAAGAGAGTGAAGGAAGGCCACTCACTGTCAAGCAGTTTCAGAGGGGCTGTGTCTGATGGCAGCAGCATCCAGCGTGGTTCCGCTAGGCCTGCTATACATGAGACCCCTACAGTGGTGGCTCAAGACCAAGGTTAATGATAGTGACGGATGCACCCCTCACCAGTTGGGGAGCAGTCATGAGTGGCCTCTCAGCCCGCGGTCTGTGGAAAGGTCACCATCTCACGTGGCACATCAACTGCCTGGAGATACTGGCTGTGTTTCTAGCACTGAAACACTTTCTCCCAGATCTACTGAACCATCATGTGTTAGTACGCACCGACAACACAGCGGTGGTCTCATACATCAACCACCAGGGGGGTCTGCGATCACGGCCACTGTACAAACTGACGTGTCAGATCCTCCTGTGGGGCCAGGGAAAAATCCTCTAGTTGAGAGCATTGCACATTCCCGGTCACTTGAATGTATGAGCAGACACCCTGTCTCGACAGGGGCTGAGGCATGAGGATTGGATGCTTTACCCCGAGGTGGTGAAGCAGATTTGGAATAGATTTTACAGAGCCAAGGTGGACCTCTTTGCAAGTCACCAGAAAGCGCAATGTCCCCTCTGGTTCTCTCTTGCTCCTCCAGCTCCCCTGTCTGTATGCTTATCCCCCGGTCACTTTGCTCCTGGGAGTTCTAATGAGAGTGGTTACAGTAGCGCACTGTAAACGTGTCCTGTGTGAAAGCACAATGACCGCTTCCTGCTTCTGCACCGCATACTTAATGCACACGGACTGCATACGCACTGCATATGGAGTATGTGTGAAACAGGCGTAAGACCAATTATTAGTGTGTGTTGGTCCACATCTCTGTGTCATCAGCCCTTACTCCATAGTAGTGTATGTTGAGACATAGACACAGGGCAGGGACTTGGAGTCTGGCGGCGTGGGTTTTTAATTCCCATATTATTTTCCGGATGCAGTTTGAGTTCCCGAAAAGGAACATCTCCAGGTTATGAATATAACCATGGTTCCTTGAGGGAACGAGACACTGCATCTCGGTGCCATACCTCCGGCGCCCTCTGCTGGCACAGTTCTTTATGGCATATGAAAGCTAGTGCTGGCTAGGCAGCATGTGCCTTATATACTTCCTAGTCTGATGTCACCCGCTCTGATGTCATGCCTTTCCATTGGACAGATTCTACAGCAGATTCAGAGCGGTCATGCAGGAGGCGTTCCCATAGCATTTTCGGATGCAGTGTCTCGTTCCCTCAAGGAACCATGGTTATATTCATAACCTGGAGACATTTTCTTGGTTCATGTCAAAACAAGACTTTATTAGACAAAGTAACAAAGTCGAGATGACAGCCGCTGCATCTGAAAACTCTGTCCCTTGGGGTGTCAATTTATACCCATCTTTCTAACCATAAATGATAGTTCTGGTTTTTAATTGGCTATGTTTGTTTGGTTTACCTAACTTTCTTATCAGCCCACCTTGCATATTTTTATTGTTTGCTAACTTTCACTCCCCTGGCCATTTTGGTGATGCAATTTGTAACCCTGAACCACAAAACTAGTCTTGTCAGTCACTGGGGTATATTTGTAGCAATAGCCAAAAATACATTGTATGGGTCAAAATTATTGTTCCTTTTCAGGAACTCGAGCTGGGTTGACGAGACGCTATGGGAACGCCCTCAGCGTGCCGGCTCTGAATCGTGTGTTGAATCAATCAGCCAATGAGGAATTGGGACGTCATAGGCGGGTGACGACACTGGCCAGGAAGCATATAAGCACATGGAATGCTGCCGCCAAACTAGCTTTCTGTAATTCAGCGAAGCACACTGTGTTGAATGTGTGTTTGTCTCTAGTTTAAAAGTGTCTCTGTCTTGAAATTCAAAGAAAAACAAAAAAGAATGTCTAAGCAAGAACAAAAGAAGTCTAGGGGTGAGAGCAGCTCACAATATAGTGTGTGTGCGCCGCCGTGCAAACATATTATCCTCCCCAGGAAACACACACACTTTGTGTTGCCTGCATGGGAGCGAGACACGCAGAAGCAGCTCTCCAGCCAGATAATGAGAAGAGCTGCAAGCATTGTGAGAGAATGCCGCTGCGTGTGCTTTGCTCCCGGAGGGCTCTCTTTGATGATGAGGGAGCCTTCATAAGCGATCCTCGCAGCGCTGGTCCCGCTCGTGCCGAGGCAGAGCGGCGGCGGTGTTCGTGGGGATCGGAAGCCAATCTTAATTGCGAGGAGTCTGAGACGGATGAGTCCCTATCTCGCTCCTCTGCATCAGGATCGGTAGCCGGACGAGGAAGGAAGGGTGTTCTGCTACTTCCCCTCGTCAGGGTGAAGAGATGGTGAAGAGATGGAGGGGGCTGAGGAGACTACGGTCTACTCCTCACCCCAATATGAGGAGTTCTTGGCGGTGGTTACTCGTGCTGTTGCCAAATTAAAGATCGAGTGGCCAGCCGAAGTAAAGTCCGAGATGCATCGTAGCAAGCTTGGTGAGAGATTTCTGCGTGCTCGGCAACCATCACCAAGAAGGAGCCTTACGTTACGGTTATAAGTCGGTGCCACAGGTAGAGCAGACACTTTGGGGCTATCTCTCTCCTGCAACGGCTCCTACCCTGCCTTCCAAGCCGCTCAGAGCTACATCTGAGCTGGTGGGCAGGGGGTACTTGGCAGCGGGTCAGGCTGGTGCATGTCTGCACACAATGGGCGTGTTACAGGCATACCAAGCCAACCTGCTGCGTGAGTTGGATGAGGGCGAGCAAGTGAGCTCTGAGAACATCGAAGAGCTCAGGAGAACCGCTGACCTCACTCTACGTGCCACCAAGGAGAGCGCTCGTGCAATTGGCAGGTCTATGGCAGCCATGGTGGCGGTAGAGAGGCATCTTTGGCTGACTCTGTCCGAAGTAAGAGAAAAGGACAGAGTCTGCCTGATGGACGCCCCGCTTGCACCCCAGGGCCTGTTCTGCGAATCAGTCAACATTGACAGGCACCAGGAGGCACAACGCCAAGCGTCGGCGTTTCAGCGGTATCTCCCTTGCTGCTCTCTAACCAGTGGGACTGCTTGTGATCCCTTGCGATTACCAACACACAGAAGCAGAGCGTTGCTGCGAGAGCCCCACCACAACATCCGGGTGGCTGGCAGCGCTCTGTTGCGGGGCCTACAAAAAACAGGAAAGACCTGAGGATTGTCCTCAAAGAAAAGAGGAAACAGGCCCCGCAGAAAAAGAAGAAGCCCTGAAATGAGTGTTTCAGGGCTTCAGAGGGTAGTCCCCGCCGGGGAACAGCACACTTCTCCCGAGGGTATGACAGGAGCTAGTTTGTCGGCAGCTTTCCACGTGCTTGTATGCTTCCTGGCCAGTGACGTCACCTGCCTATGATGTCCCAATTCCTCATTGGCTGATTCAACACACGATTCAGAGCCGTCACGCTGAGGGAGTTCCCATAGCGTCTTGTCGACGCAGCATCTCGTTCCTTCAAGGAACTAGGGTTATATATATAACCTTGAGACGATTTTTCCTTTTTAGCCAAAAAATCCTTAGGATTGTGAGAGAAGATCAGTTGTACATCCAGTATTTTTAATAACTCAACATATTAATTAGTATATTAATTATCATACATAATATTTTAAATGAGATATTACCATACAGAGTAAATAGCACAATATAAAGCATTGTGGGGTGCTGTTGTGAAAATAACACTTGTTGTGACCTTTTCTGCAGTGGGCCGCCACAACAAGCTGCCACTATCACAGAGGGTACTATACACGGGTCACTGAGACCTAATCACAGCTTCTTTTCCCAGAGCGTTTTACAGTATGTGTTTTTTCGTAATATCAGAAAGTTTTTTTTGTTTTTGTTGCTTATTTGTGTGTCTTACAAATGTGACCCTGGACCACAAAACCTGACATTTATACAACAGCTGATGTATTTTCATTGATGTTTGTTAGGATACAGTATGTCAATATTTGACCAAGATACAACTATTTGAATATCTGAGGGTGCAAAAAAAATAAATAATGAGAAAATTGCCTCACACCGGATCTTGAGAATGAGTCAGATATTGTGGTACTGTATATATATAGAAAAAATAATAATTTCGGTCCATTTCTTGCACAAAATGATCGTTTTGTGTCTTAGGACATCATATTGTATATTGTCACGAATTGCAGGGTTTAATTTGGATTTCTCTGTGCATGTTTTTTTCTCTTGAAGATGTGTGTCGACTTGGTCACAAATATATGTTTTATTTGTAAGGTTTTTGACAATGACTAACATTCTTAAAAACAACAACAAATTCTGTGTGTGCCTGTATGTTTTATGCACTTCAAGCTATATGTAAATAAAACGGACATGTAATATAATAGTATTAAAATGAAATGAAAGTACACTTTTTAAACAAATATGCAAGGTCATGGGTAATAGGTCAAATTAAACATTTACTTTAAAATACAATTTAGATAATTGTTTAATTATTGTTTGTGCTATACAGAAATCCAGTTTGTTATGATTTATAGATCTATTGATCCATACAAAACAATGAAAAAGCATCACAGTGAAATGCAAAAACACCCTAGCAGGTGTAATTTAAATTTAGGACGCTTGAAACTTAATGAAATTTCACTACTATTCACTGAGCACTTTACATATGAGGTCTTAGAATTATTTTAGTTGCACACTTGAATTCACTTTGACCTGAGCGCATTACAGAATTTAAATTTCAAATGTAAATCTTAACAGTTCTCTTAGGTTTAATTATGTAAGATACAAGGATCTGTAGATCCTATAGGGAGTAATATCAAACCATAGACAGACGAAATGTGTCTCTGATAATAAGGTACAGTACATCCCTGGGTGTTAACTTATATTGCAGGGGGGGGGAGCTTTAAAATAGGCCTTTGTTTGTGTGTGTGAGTGTCTTTGCATGAGGATATACCCTTAGAGAGAATGTCTGAACATGTGTATTCAAAATGCATCAAGCATTCTCATGAATTTGTTTCCAAGTAACACTGACCTCTGCCTTGCTTTGCTTTGTTTTGGATTCTCTCTTCCTTTCTTTTACATTTCTCTGAATTTGCTTGGTTCATTGCATTATTGTTACCTTGCATTATTGCTCATTAAACTGAATTTTTCCCAGGTTCCCAGGACACTTTCCAGGGAAATCATCCTAAAAAATGCCTTAATTATTGCACATTCCCGGTCACTTGAATGTATGAGCAGACACCCTGTCTCGACAGGGGCTGAGGCATGAGGATTGGATGCTTTACCCCGAGGTGGTGAAGCAGATTTGGAATAGATTTTACAGAGCCAAGGTGGACCTCTTTGCAAGTCACCAGAAAGCGCAATGTCCCCTCTGGTTCTCTCTTGCTCCTCCAGCTCCCCTGTCTGTATGCTTATCCCCCGGTCACTTTGCTCCTGGGAGTTCTAATGAGAGTGGTTACAGTAGCGCACTGTAAACGTGTCCTGTGTGAAAGCACAATGACCGCTTCCTGCTTCTGCACCGCATACTTAATGCACACGGACTGCATACGCACTGCATATGGAGTATGTGTGAAACAGGCGTAAGACCAATTATTAGTGTGTGTTGGTCCACATCTCTGTGTCATCAGCCCTTACTCCATAGTAGTGTATGTTGAGACATAGACACAGGGCAGGGACTTGGAGTCTGGCGGCGTGGGTTTTTAATTCCCATATTATTTTCCGGATGCAGTTTGAGTTCCCGAAAAGGAACATCTCCAGGTTATGAATATAACCATGGTTCCTTGAGGGAACGAGACACTGCATCTCGGTGCCATACCTCCGGCGCCCTCTGCTGGCACAGTTCTTTATGGCATATGAAAGCTAGTGCTGGCTAGGCAGCATGTGCCTTATATACTTCCTAGTCTGATGTCACCCGCTCTGATGTCATGCCTTTCCATTGGACAGATTCTACAGCAGATTCAGAGCGGTCATGCAGGAGGCGTTCCCATAGCATTTTCGGATGCAGTGTCTCGTTCCCTCAAGGAACCATGGTTATATTCATAACCTGGAGACATTTTCTTGGTTCATGTCAAAACAAGACTTTATTAGACAAAGTAACAAAGTCGAGATGACAGCCGCTGCATCTGAAAACTCTGTCCCTTGGGGTGTCAATTTATACCCATCTTTCTAACCATAAATGATAGTTCTGGTTTTTAATTGGCTATGTTTGTTTGGTTTACCTAACTTTCTTATCAGCCCACCTTGCATATTTTTATTGTTTGCTAACTTTCACTCCCCTGGCCATTTTGGTGATGCAATTTGTAACCCTGAACCACAAAACTAGTCTTGTCAGTCACTGGGGTATATTTGTAGCAATAGCCAAAAATACATTGTATGGGTCAAAATTATTGTTCCTTTTCAGGAACTCGAGCTGGGTTGACGAGACGCTATGGGAACGCCCTCAGCGTGCCGGCTCTGAATCGTGTGTTGAATCAATCAGCCAATGAGGAATTGGGACGTCATAGGCGGGTGACGACACTGGCCAGGAAGCATATAAGCACATGGAATGCTGCCGCCAAACTAGCTTTCTGTAATTCAGCGAAGCACACTGTGTTGAATGTGTGTTTGTCTCTAGTTTAAAAGTGTCTCTGTCTTGAAATTCAAAGAAAAACAAAAAAGAATGTCTAAGCAAGAACAAAAGAAGTCTAGGGGTGAGAGCAGCTCACAATATAGTGTGTGTGCGCCGCCGTGCAAACATATTATCCTCCCCAGGAAACACACACACTTTGTGTTGCCTGCATGGGAGCGAGACACGCAGAAGCAGCTCTCCAGCCAGATAATGAGAAGAGCTGCAAGCATTGTGAGAGAATGCCGCTGCGTGTGCTTTGCTCCCGGAGGGCTCTCTTTGATGATGAGGGAGCCTTCATAAGCGATCCTCGCAGCGCTGGTCCCGCTCGTGCCGAGGCAGAGCGGCGGCGGTGTTCGTGGGGATCGGAAGCCAATCTTAATTGCGAGGAGTCTGAGACGGATGAGTCCCTATCTCGCTCCTCTGCATCAGGATCGGTAGCCGGACGAGGAAGGAAGGGTGTTCTGCTACTTCCCCTCGTCAGGGTGAAGAGATGGTGAAGAGATGGAGGGGGCTGAGGAGACTACGGTCTACTCCTCACCCCAATATGAGGAGTTCTTGGCGGTGGTTACTCGTGCTGTTGCCAAATTAAAGATCGAGTGGCCAGCCGAAGTAAAGTCCGAGATGCATCGTAGCAAGCTTGGTGAGAGATTTCTGCGTGCTCGGCAACCATCACCAAGAAGGAGCCTTACGTTACGGTTATAAGTCGGTGCCACAGGTAGAGCAGACACTTTGGGGCTATCTCTCTCCTGCAACGGCTCCTACCCTGCCTTCCAAGCCGCTCAGAGCTACATCTGAGCTGGTGGGCAGGGGGTACTTGGCAGCGGGTCAGGCTGGTGCATGTCTGCACACAATGGGCGTGTTACAGGCATACCAAGCCAACCTGCTGCGTGAGTTGGATGAGGGCGAGCAAGTGAGCTCTGAGAACATCGAAGAGCTCAGGAGAACCGCTGACCTCACTCTACGTGCCACCAAGGAGAGCGCTCGTGCAATTGGCAGGTCTATGGCAGCCATGGTGGCGGTAGAGAGGCATCTTTGGCTGACTCTGTCCGAAGTAAGAGAAAAGGACAGAGTCTGCCTGATGGACGCCCCGCTTGCACCCCAGGGCCTGTTCTGCGAATCAGTCAACATTGACAGGCACCAGGAGGCACAACGCCAAGCGTCGGCGTTTCAGCGGTATCTCCCTTGCTGCTCTCTAACCAGTGGGACTGCTTGTGATCCCTTGCGATTACCAACACACAGAAGCAGAGCGTTGCTGCGAGAGCCCCACCACAACATCCGGGTGGCTGGCAGCGCTCTGTTGCGGGGCCTACAAAAAACAGGAAAGACCTGAGGATTGTCCTCAAAGAAAAGAGGAAACAGGCCCCGCAGAAAAAGAAGAAGCCCTGAAATGAGTGTTTCAGGGCTTCAGAGGGTAGTCCCCGCCGGGGAACAGCACACTTCTCCCGAGGGTATGACAGGAGCTAGTTTGTCGGCAGCTTTCCACGTGCTTGTATGCTTCCTGGCCAGTGACGTCACCTGCCTATGATGTCCCAATTCCTCATTGGCTGATTCAACACACGATTCAGAGCCGTCACGCTGAGGGAGTTCCCATAGCGTCTTGTCGACGCAGCATCTCGTTCCTTCAAGGAACTAGGGTTATATATATAACCTTGAGACGATTTTTCCTTTTTAGCCAAAAAATCCTTAGGATTGTGAGAGAAGATCAGTTGTACATCCAGTATTTTTAATAACTCAACATATTAATTAGTATATTAATTATCATACATAATATTTTAAATGAGATATTACCATACAGAGTAAATAGCACAATATAAAGCATTGTGGGGTGCTGTTGTGAAAATAACACTTGTTGTGACCTTTTCTGCAGTGGGCCGCCACAACAAGCTGCCACTATCACAGAGGGTACTATACACGGGTCACTGAGACCTAATCACAGCTTCTTTTCCCAGAGCGTTTTACAGTATGTGTTTTTTCGTAATATCAGAAAGTTTTTTTTGTTTTTGTTGCTTATTTGTGTGTCTTACAAATGTGACCCTGGACCACAAAACCTGACATTTATACAACAGCTGATGTATTTTCATTGATGTTTGTTAGGATACAGTATGTCAATATTTGACCAAGATACAACTATTTGAATATCTGAGGGTGCAAAAAAAATAAATAATGAGAAAATTGCCTCACACCGGATCTTGAGAATGAGTCAGATATTGTGGTACTGTATATATATAGAAAAAATAATAATTTCGGTCCATTTCTTGCACAAAATGATCGTTTTGTGTCTTAGGACATCATATTGTATATTGTCACGAATTGCAGGGTTTAATTTGGATTTCTCTGTGCATGTTTTTTTCTCTTGAAGATGTGTGTCGACTTGGTCACAAATATATGTTTTATTTGTAAGGTTTTTGACAATGACTAACATTCTTAAAAACAACAACAAATTCTGTGTGTGCCTGTATGTTTTATGCACTTCAAGCTATATGTAAATAAAACGGACATGTAATATAATAGTATTAAAATGAAATGAAAGTACACTTTTTAAACAAATATGCAAGGTCATGGGTAATAGGTCAAATTAAACATTTACTTTAAAATACAATTTAGATAATTGTTTAATTATTGTTTGTGCTATACAGAAATCCAGTTTGTTATGATTTATAGATCTATTGATCCATACAAAACAATGAAAAAGCATCACAGTGAAATGCAAAAACACCCTAGCAGGTGTAATTTAAATTTAGGACGCTTGAAACTTAATGAAATTTCACTACTATTCACTGAGCACTTTACATATGAGGTCTTAGAATTATTTTAGTTGCACACTTGAATTCACTTTGACCTGAGCGCATTACAGAATTTAAATTTCAAATGTAAATCTTAACAGTTCTCTTAGGTTTAATTATGTAAGATACAAGGATCTGTAGATCCTATAGGGAGTAATATCAAACCATAGACAGACGAAATGTGTCTCTGATAATAAGGTACAGTACATCCCTGGGTGTTAACTTATATTGCAGGGGGGGGGAGCTTTAAAATAGGCCTTTGTTTGTGTGTGTGAGTGTCTTTGCATGAGGATATACCCTTAGAGAGAATGTCTGAACATGTGTATTCAAAATGCATCAAGCATTCTCATGAATTTGTTTCCAAGTAACACTGACCTCTGCCTTGCTTTGCTTTGTTTTGGATTCTCTCTTCCTTTCTTTTACATTTCTCTGAATTTGCTTGGTTCATTGCATTATTGTTACCTTGCATTATTGCTCATTAAACTGAATTTTTCCCAGGTTCCCAGGACACTTTCCAGGGAAATCATCCTAAAAAATGCCTTAATTATTGCCTTAAGCTGAGATGTCGATTAAACAAATAAATAAATAAATGTAATTCTACTCTGGGGGTCACATTAGTAATTTGTTTTGCTTTTATCCACTCAGATATGTTGTTAAATGCTCTCCTAGCATCTCTTTGCATTAATTCCAACATCCAAATATTTACCATGGCCTCTGTCCACACAATACCCCGTTTTTGGTGTTTTATATCAATAATGAAAAAAAAAAAAAAAAAAAAGCTGACAGCTCAGGTATTAGTAAAAAATCAAATAATTTTTTTTTGTCACATACACAGTCATGCGCAGTACGACATGCAGTGAAATGTTTTATAAATGTTTTATAGTAATTGGCAACAAAGTGCAACCTGTAACAGAACCACACGGATATGACAAAAGTCTAGTTGTTCTCAGAGAATTAGGTTAACTGAATCACTCTCAAATTCAAACTTTTTTTACATTTCATGTAAAACACTAATAAAATACTGTTAAACTTGCAGTTTTTAAAAAATAAAAAATAACAATTTACACTTTAAAATTATTAATTAAAAATTGTAATTGACATTCTCAGAATTGCCTCAGGGACCCTTTACATTTGATTAGCTTATTTGCAATACATTATTATCTTATCAATTAGGTATATTATAGGGGTTTATGTTACGTCTTACAATGTTAAGGTAATGAGTATTGCATCTTAATAAGTTTTTTTTTTTTTTTATACTATGGACTGGCATGGAAGCGATTAGCCTTAAACAGCCTTTAATATCCTTTAGCATATCTGTATTGTTGAATTGACTGTTTCTCATCTTTCTCTTGAAAATACCCCATATATCATGGTCAGCAAAGCACTTGGAAGTGGTTTTGTCACTGGAGGCAGATGCAGGACCTGATTTTGCTGAGTTCGACGCGTCCAGGGTCAACATCTTTGTTGACCCTGGAACAACATTGTGATTAGCCAATCAGATGTGAAGAACCAGTTAATAGTTTTTGTGTAGTTAAGCTTTACAATCAGTGTTTGGTGCTGGTATAACAGTGTCAGTCATCTATCATTTCCTCTGATTTTTAGGCCTTACTCATGGGTAGGGTTAGATTTAGGTGTAGAGATATGGTCAAAACTAAAATTTTGGAATAAAATGTTGTTCCAGGGTCAACAAAATAT
>JAUMHQ010041875.1:0-11650 GCA_032361165.1 Enteromius paludinosus | reverse complement strand
AAGCAGCCGCATTGAAGTCAATGGACGCTGGGCTTCAACGGGGAAATGCACTGTGACGCTACGGGAATGTATGAGAAAAAAAAAATTAAGTCAGCTGACCTGCTATATCTGATTCTGAACAAACTCGTCTTTGAGATGAACGTTTTCTAATGCATTTTTAGTCAATAAAATGGTATTACAATAGTGCATAATTTTACCATTAATTTTGTGACATTATAGGGGAAGCTGAGCTTGCAGTCCCTTGCAGTCTTAAAGAAATCGCCACTGCTTTCAGGATAGTACCACAATGCACGCATGTGGTGCTGCTGTCTCAGGAGCCTGGAGTTAAGACATATTGAAAAGGACATGTGGGCTAATCTGTTTAAAGCTACTTTTCTACTATCTCAGAATTTCGTGTATGATTGTCGCATTTCAATCCCTAGTTGCTGTCACTTAGATATATTTACAATTGGTACATGCACAGCTCAAATTACTAAAAAGATGGCTTAGTGGCCCAACACTCAGGTATCATTTAAACATAGTCATGCTGAAATTTTTATTTTACTGGCAATACTTTTTTGGAGTAATTTTTGACATTTTCTGCTGCTGTCATTATATGGAATAGAGGGCATTCTACAAAATTATTTTGTTCCATAGAAAAATTTTTAAATGACACTGGATGACAGAATCATAGTTTCATGTTGAAATATTCCATTAAGCTACTATTGGAAGTACTCTTTCCCATCCATCCCTGTTTTTTCCCTACAGCCACTTCTTATAAGTGCCCCTTCTATTTTCACTAAGTTGTACTCATCACTTGAGGAGCTTTGTCTATGTAGCTGTCTCGCCCCCTTCACCTACTCACTGTCATCCCTCACCTCTCTCACACACTTTTTGATAAATTTGTAATCTATTTTTCATGTTTCCATGGTTACGCAGTGGGCTTATGAGGATTTTATGCCAGCATGCCAAGACCTTGAGAAACAATGAGCGCAGCACAGGCTGAGAGGCTCTTCGGATAATAAACCCAAGCGTACAAACTGGAAACTGGATCGAGCACAAAGTGCTCACACCTAGGCTGATTCACCACTTTCATGAATGCACCTTCTATTCACAAATTTTCTTTGTTCTCCCTTGAAATATATCCCGAAGAAATGGCTTGAGTGTGGGTGTTCACCGTCCCTGCATTGGCTTAGGGTTTTACCTGACATCATGTAGTATTGGGTTTCTCTTCTTTGTACTGCTTTGAAAGAATACTAACCAGTGCTTCTTTTATAGGAAAAATGTAAAGGCATCTGCTATCTGCCAGTACTCCATTTCGGATATCCAATTGGCCTTTGAGGGGCCTTATATGGAGAGAAAAGAAGACTCCAGCTCCAAATGGACCCAGTACACAGGAAAGGTGCCAGAACCACGACCCGGCTCGGTACGGCCAGCATTAGATATACTGGATTACAGTAATACTGATCCACTGTTTTGTCTTACACTGGCCTGATTATCCTCATCCCTGAAACACTGCCTTCTCGCTGACTCTGACGGGGAAGCGCAAGTCAGCATTTCATAGGTTGAGCTACTAAAGTTCTCTAATCACTGTGTGCTTTATGCACAAGTCTCTGCTTCAGAGAGCACAGCGAGGTACAGGTACAGCGTCGATCTGGTTTCATCCAGAAATCAGACGCTGATGAGCAATTTTATTGAGTGCACGTAGAGAAAATGGGCTTATTTCATCAAAGCGTTTTTGCCATGAGATTAGTAGCAGGCAGAAAATCTTTGCTGATTGGCTGCATTATGAATTTTGAATCTGTGATATTGCTTATGAGTGAGCCTGTACACAAGTGAGCAGCTTTAATTGCTGTTCGAAGGTTTTCAGAAATTTAAACCATTTTGGTTTTCCAGGCTTATTTTGAGTTTTCCAAAATAAAGCATTTTCTGAAAGCTATTTTTCTCAATTGCTTGAACAGTGCCTGTCGGATAATTGAAATGACAGTTAAATTATGTCGATTTTCAGTCAAGAGGCCGAGAATAGCTCCTTTCTGAATTACCGTGCAAACCCACTGTGCCAGAAGTGAGAATTTCAGACCCTGTATTGTTTGTGTTTGCTATCCTTTCAAGGATTGCAGGTATTTGTATATGCAAGAAAAAGTTGTAGAATCTGTGAAAAATCTTAAAAAAAAAAATACTTTTCAAATAGTGTGAAAAGATGGATCTCAAAATCATACAGTCACTGTTGGGAAGGGTTCAAATATACAAAATATGCTGGAAAACTGAAGCATCTGCAGGACATGGAGGATTTTTCTGAAGAACAGTGCTCAGTTTAACTGTTTAGGACAAACAAGCGACTCATGAACAACGCTCACAAAACAAAACACAAAAAAAGATCAGGTAGCCACACACAGTATTAAAATCCATAAAAAATTGAGTGGGGTTATTTTAATAATTTTTGCTATATTTTGTCTTGTGGGCACTATGTAAACATCTTTTGTGTAAAATATCTTACTCAAGACCCAAGAAAAAAAATAACAACATGCATTTTGTATAATTTCGCCTATTTTGTGAAGATTTTTCACAGATTCAGCAAAGGCTTCACATACTTTTTCTTGCAACTGTAGCTATTGTCAGAAAGTAACGTTATCATACTTTCTCTTCAGTGCATCACAGATCAACTTCGAGCAAAAGGCATCAACTCATCCACCAACCTGCCAGACGATGTGCTTCACTTTGTCCGTCGCCATCCACTCATGTACAAGCAGATCCTTCCTCAAGAACAGCGCCCGCTGCTGTTTAGGAGGAATGTGGACTACACCAAAATTGCTGTACACAAAGTGACTGGTCTAGATGATCAGATATACCACGTACTCTTCATCGGGACAGGTAATGAATGTTACAGTGACCTTTTTTTAGCTCTTATCTATCAAGCACGTGGCGCTTTATTGAGTGCAGCTGGGTTCTGAGTTGTTTTGATGTTCTTCCAGATGAAGGTTGGCTGCAAAGGGCTGTGAAGGTTAATGGTCAGCTGCACATCATTGAGGAGCTGCAGCTGTTTGAGGAACCCCAGCAAGTAGAAAGTATAGTCATCTCTGAGAAACAGGTGAGAAATGAATCTGTGCACATCCTGGAAGTTGAATTAAACTAAAATGTCTCTAAATCCATCATTACCACAGGTTTTTCTCAATTCAAAGTCTCCAAATCCATTACATTCTGTACTGATATGAGTATGACTTGATTTTATGTGCAGCCCACGATGTGAATCTTACTACTCGCTTGAACCTTTCAGATGAGTGTGTATGTGGGTTCGCCCACCTCGGTGGTGCAGTTGCCCTTGTCCACATGCAGCAGATACTCCTCGTGCTTTGACTGTGTGATGGCGCGTGATCCTTTCTGTGCCTGGAATGGACTGGAGTGTGTGGACATTACATCACACAACAGAAGGTATGAGATATGTCTGCTGTCAATTCTTAACTTTTTAATGAATTGATGGAGAACCATTGTGAACCAGATGTGAACCATTGTCTCTGTGAACAATGATTTTTTTGCATGTCATGTAACTGCCCACTCCAGTGCATCTTGGATAAGTGTCTGGCTAAGAGTTGGTGAACTCTGATCACTGAAACATTAATATTTTTATATAATATTGGTTGTCAAAAGTTTTTTTTCTTTGGCAAATTGCCATGCAGCAGTGGACATTTTTAATTGTGCATGATAACTTCCTCTATTTTACATTAAAATGACCTTTGCCACCCTAATTCTCACTTAATTTTTAGCAAATTGTAAAATTAATATTTATATTTTATACAGTACATTTTAATGTCGCAATGCCTAAATTCACTGGTAAATCTTGTTTTTAGTTTTTTTTTCCAAACAATAACACATTTATTAGTGTATGGCCATAGTATGGAAATAATCAGTGTTTATTGGTATGATAATATAATATTTGCATGATAATAACTATTAATAACCTCTGTCTACAGGGCCAATCTGACACAGGACATTCTGAATGGAAACCAGGGCTGTGATGAATCCACAGCAGATGGTATGAAAAATAATTCTTATAATAGTCAGTGTTGCTGTGATGATTCAGTGTTTTTTTAGTATTCAGTGTTATTTCTATTCTTCTGTATATTTATATTTTGAATTACCCATTTTTAATATTAATCTTAGGGTAAGTTTTAGTCATTTTGTTATTTGCTTTTGTTATTTTTTATATTTCTATTCAGTTTTAATTCATTTATATTTACATATTAATCATTTTACCACTTCAGCTTCAAGTAATTTGAGACTTTTTCAGTTTATTTCAGCTTAATTTCCTTTTACAAAGATTATTTTTAATAGACATAATTTAAGTAAACAACAGAGTGAAAATGTGTTTTAAATTTGTGTAGTCAATGTGTCCAATTCTTCACGAGTCACAGTAAGTGGTAAAAGTCATATGAAGTTAATAAGAGCCAATAACTATCCAATGAATCATAATTTCTGCGGAAACATGATCTAGCTAATTAACCATTAATTATTGCAGTGTCATTATAACTGATGTGTGCGTGTCATTGCTCTGTCACAGACCAAGCGTTACACCGCTCTCGCTCTGTGATGGCGGGTGATGACGTGCTGCTTCAGTGTGAGCTCAGCTCCAATCTGGCAACCCCTAAGTGGATGCTAAATGGAAAGGAACCTCTGCAGGGTTACGGACTGGACTCTGGTTACCGCGTCGGCACTGACGGGCTCCTGTTCATCAAGGCACGGCCTTACCAGAGCGGAGACTACTACTGCTTTGCCCTGGAGAATGGTGTCTATGTTCCTGTGGTGATCTACAGCTTGACAGTCCGCCAAGAGCTTCCCGCACCTCCCCCAGCGAAGCCGACGAGGCCACGCTTGACCACAGCAATCTACTGGACCATTCAAACCGCCCCAAGTGACTCCCTGGAGGACTTCGATCCGACTCCAATGTCTCCTCGCTTCGAGTTCCTGTCCGTGAGGAACATGGAGGCCATGTACCTGTCCCTCATCACTATCCTAGGAGGTCTGTGTTTTGTTCTAACAGTCGTCCTGCTTTACGTGGGATTCTGTTTGCAAGGACGGAGGGGTAAATATTCGTTACGGGCCGCAGCACGCGCCGAAAGGAAGCGGGTTGCCCACATGGAGCTGAAGACCATCTCCAGCCACTGCAACGGGAAACCGGACGCTCACGACGGCCTGCTGCAGATCGTCCCCGGAGAAGCAAGTACATCACCCAACAAAGACCTTCCTCCTGCTCCACCTCTACCACCTCCTCCAGAATCAGAGTACGTCAATGGACTCTCTGCCACTTTACCCAGTGTCTTACGCAAGATGAATGGCAACAGCTACGTGTTGCTGAGACAGACAGATGGAGACACCACGTCTCCGCTTTATTACTCCTTCACAGAGGAGCTCAACAGGATCCTGGAGAAGAGGAAGCACACGCAGCTGTGTAGTAAACCTGACGAGAGCTCAGTTTGAAATCGAGATGCGTTTGAACTGCTCGAGAGTTCAAGGACAGTGCCATCGTCTAATACCCCTTCTTCACCTTAACTGGATGCTGATGAGAAGCCACGGCTGCTTTTTTGGAAAGATGAACAAAGCATTGGAATTCCTCCGTTTGCATTTCAAATGTTTAGCTTGTTACTTTCAACATCCTGAGGAAAGCCCACTGGTCACAAATAGCAAGGAATGGACACATACAATGGAAATTCTACCTCAGCAAACTGTATCGCACAGCTTTCGGCTTATTTCAGCAGGCTTGCATTAAATTCGAGTTGGAGTTGGGGATGTATAGTTGGGCACACACAGCAAGGGAACCCATCTTGGGGATTCGAGTAAATGATTCAGTTACAAACTAGTTGGAAGAAACATTTACAAGGCAGCATTGTAAAAAAAGCAACAAGATGAACTCAAATGCAGCGAGTCGTATGAAAACTCTAGTGCTGTCAAGCACTGAATGTCTTTGATATGTCCTTTATTTTAATATTTTCTAATTTATGCCAACACTGACCTTATCAGTAACAGCTTGTAATAATAAGAGCAGGGATAACAGACTTTAAAAACAATTAGAAATGCACTTGATGGTACTAATAGTGTAAATATTTCATTTATTGATAGTTTCACAGGGTTGGGGACCTAGGAAGATGACAGTATTAACCACTGAGATGCACTTTATGGACCGGTAGCATTTGTTTTCTGTGAGGTGCTGCTTACTGTGACAGATCCGGAAAAAAGACGGAATGGATTACAAGGACAGGACCGCTGCGGAATATGTTAAAGTGACAATATGAATGGACTCCGAATACAAGAGGGAAGAATATGTGCACAGTATCTGAGCAATGGACCCCTAAATGTCTGGATTGGCTTGACTTAAGATCTGTTATGTCTCAGATCTGTAGTATGATGAGTCCAGATGCACAAGAACTGACATGATTCCTTGTCGGAATCCTTGGCTGCTAGGTCTCCATGGCAACCACAGAAAAGAGGTAAAGCTGATGCTGACCTTCTTAGATTATCCTTTTGACATGACCCGTTATTACAGCACCTCTTACAGTCAGGTCGCGCAGTCTCAACAGGGATTAGCGAATTAGCACAACGTCATGAAATTAGGCTTCTGCTGCCAGTAAATAAACGAATTTCAAATCTAGTCGGGACATGATGAACAATGAGTATTGTAACATGGCGATATCGGGTGTTTTAATTATCCCCAACACTTCCAGTAAGTCCATTAAACTGTTGTGTAAATGTTCGTCCTGGAACTGCTCCAGCTGCTCCGACTGCCCACACTTGCGTGCAAGAGCATTTTGGCGTATCTCCCACTACTTAAGGGGAGCGGAGCACCTGGTTCTGTCTGTTTAGATCAGAATATGCAGATTGCAATGGAGCCGAGTGGAGAACATTAAGGCCACATGTTCAGAACAGAGCTAAGATGAGCAGTGCTGATAGTGCATTTTGCTCTTTCTCTCCTTTATGCTTTGTGTTGAGATGTATTGTTTTAGTCTTGTTCAGTAGAGACTTCCTGTGGCTCTTTCTATACAGTGTAACTTTATTGTGACCAAAATGGATAAAATTAACTTTAAAAATAACTGTTTTCCAGTAGAAATATCTAAACATTATTAAATTAAGGTAGATTTACTAGAGATGTACAGTAACATGACATACAAATAGGTGAATTTAAGCTTAAATCAAGAAAAATAACTTTTCCATTTGAATGGAATATGATTTTATTAAGTTGTCTTGTTTGAAAAAAAAAAAAAAAATATATATATATATATATATACATATATATGTATGTGTGTGTAATTTTGCTTCTCAAGAAAATGTACCTTTTTTTTTTTAAATGTTCTGTTTCTACAGGAAAACAAGATGAAATTACTAAGAAAATCATTTTTGCAGTGTAGACATAAAACTCTTATTCCAAGTATTTTGAAGCTAGGTTCAAAATGCATTGCCTTTGACTCAAAAACAGCATTGTGGGAGCAGACCTTTTATGATGAACATAGCAAATTGTATTGTACCTTTTGTACCAGTTTTTGAGCTTGACGGATTGTTTCCTCTTCTAGATTTTTTCTCTCCATCATCTCTCTGAATCCCCTAACACCACCTTTTTTATTTGCATTTGACAAATGGCTTTCATGTCCGTGCATACACCTCCATCATAGTGTCTAATGAGAGCAGAATAGATCTGCATACACATCCGACCACTCTCCCAGAGGGTCACAATCTGTGATTAGATGCTTGTCCTCGTGCAGCTCGTATGGTCTGTTCCTGCAATGTTTACATCCCATGAGTCTTAAATTCCTACGAGAGAGGCGCTCCTGCGGATTCTTCTAACATGCCGGGACAGGTTTGTGGATGAGAAAGATCTCGTCTGCTGCCCGCATTCAAAGTTTCTCTGTCAAGATTGACAAGAGAAAGATCAAAGGAGAGTCTGGAGAATGCATTGAAATAGATTGGGAAATGGTCATTAAGACTTTTAGTCTCATTTAGAGCAACTACACAGAGCCCTCATCAGCACCAGATCTGATTCCAGATTCAGAAATGGCATGTTAATGTTCCTAAAATGCCATTGGTTCTCCTGGGTGTAGTAACTGAACATGATGCTCTACTTTTGGACTTAATGTATTACATAAAGAGTCATATCAACCACTTTTATGATATTTTATAATGTGCAATGGCAAGAGTTACATAATGATTTCATTTTTAAGAAGAAAATAATAGCAAACAGGTTCAGAATGACATGAGGGAGAGAGAATAGTGAAACAGTTCCCTGGGTACACAACAAAACAAAGAACCTTTAGGCTTAAACCTTTTGGGTTTGTTTGATTTTAAAAGAGAACACAGTCTCAAAACAAGACAAGAAGGAAATATTACATTGTCAGATATTTGAGTCCTTGCACAACAATAACTCTAGTCATCGTTGAGGTTTATGGGAGAATTGTTATCGATTTGAGTTTGATATTTGTTGTTATACTATTAAGCCATTCGCCATTTTTAACATGAACATGAGGTTTATGCCCTGTATAGATGACCAGAAGAGACATTATATTGAGTTTAATTAGTCCCTTCAGTCATGCACACTTTATTCTAGTATACAATACAACTGAAAAATGTGTCAGTGGAAATATTTATTTTATAGATACTACTTTGTACAGTTTTGTGTATATTTATTTTCGTAATGTTTCAAACTGGGGTTTTCTAAATTGTGGTTGGTTAATGGTGCATGGATAAGCATTTTTGAGAACATTACCAAAAAAATATAACGTAATATAAACGTGATGCTGATAGTAAAAATAGAAATGAAATTCAAACCAAATAACTAATAAAGCATGCATTAATCATTAATGCCATTTCTATTAATACAGTATTTTCCAAAATTGTAAAAACTGTTGTATATGTGCTCAAATGTCACACCACATTCCAAATAAGATGGTATGCTTCCTATTTTTTCGTTTTGTGTTCAGGAAATATTGTTAAACCTCCTGCAGAGCCAACCATGTCTCAGAGTCACTTCAGTGCACAGTTGTATGCCTCTTCAGTCGTGGGTAGGATTGTGTGGGCTGCCTCTGGAACTGCATTTAATGAAGCTGGTTAGACCTGTGCCTGTCACCATGGTGAAAAAGACCATAGAATTATCAATTCACTTCATGTTTAATTCTCTACATTCAAGAAACATTGTCTCTACTAGCTTGCCCAGTGCGTTCAAACAGCCCAAGGTGTACATTTAATGTGCATGTCTCTTCTTTTGTCCAAGGGTAAAGTGTACGCTTTGTGTTTAATTAACACAGTAATACTACAGGGAGGTTACTTCCATTATGTTCAACATCAGAAACTTGTAAGTCTGTTTACATTTTATCTTTAAATAAACAGTATTGTTGCTTCTATTAGTGTCCCTTGCTTTTTGGTGTTACGTGACATAAATGCATGAGTCAAGCATAATAGTTAAAATGAGGTTAGCTTACCTGTGTGTGTTGATGCTACAAAACAGGTTATTAGCACTCGATACGACTGGAAACAGGTTGTTCTGTGGTCAACAGTCTTTTCTCTTTGTCATTGACTTCAAATCTGCTGCAGAGATTGAATTGAAACAAAGCACTCTGTGACAGATCAGTCCACATTTTAACTATGAGAGGGCGTGGGAGGTGTTTCATTCATAGACACAGATCACCAGTTCATGCATTCAAAAGGAGTAAGCTATTTATCGTTAAATTAACAGCGAGCAATGTGCTATACTGTGAACTTAATTTGGTCTGAAATCGCCCATTCTGCATAAACATGCATTAATCTGTCACCATCACATAAAGGTTCAAGATGTTTTTATCAGTCAGTCTTGGAACCTGAGCCAAGGAGAGATACAAATCACTAAAGAGATTCAAACATTTGCATCATCATAGAAAACTGTTACGTCACATGACAACAGAAGGTGCATGGCTATGCTGGCCATTATGTTGGTTATCACCAGGTAGAATGATACAGGATAAGAGGGCGGGAGATAAGCGGTGTTTGTACGTGAGCAGGAGTGTGGTTTTGTGTTGCTGGAGTCAACAGAAAGTGAGTCGTTAAGAATGCATTATTCTGTTCTGTATCCTACAAAAAGGTTTCAGTGACGGTACAGTTAGAGACGTCCATGGTTTGAATTATAGGGGAAATATAAGATTTGAATCATCTCAAAAAGAAATTTAAATAAGGTCGGGGTGTCTTAAAAGCAGCAGATGTTACATAAAAGTACATATCACTTTTAATTATAAATAGCTGGTTAAATGGGTTTTCCAATGTTTCAGTAACTTTACAAGTTAAGGTGAGGACTTTAAACCTTAATAGGTTAGAGTCGACACCATATTAAAGTTAACACATGATAAAAGACTGTGAGATTTAGGCGTATAAAAACAATAGAAGAATCACAGAATTTCTAATGGTTTCCCCTAAAATACCATTATGAACTGTTTCCAATAGGATTTAACATCCCACCGATAGATTTCATCACATGTAGACACCATAAAATGAATACAATTCACTTTATAACCAATAAATCCATTACGTTTTCTATTGTGTTTTGGGAAGGGTTCTATTGTTTTTTTTCAGCAGGGAATGGGACGCACGGTATAAGGTTTGAAATTACAGTTTAGTTAAACTGTTTTGTGGGCATTATATTAGAGGTACCCAAGCCTTTTATTGTTTTAATATTGATGATTTTGGCACACAGCTCCCAAAAAACCTTAAAAAATTAGCATATTTCATCCGACCTTCGTTCTTAGATCTCATCCCAGTAACATTAAGAGGCCGCTCGGATACAACAATATTCAAATATGCCTATATCTGTTGGCCTTCTCTCAATCCGTGTCATTTACAAGTGCACTATACTAAATACTATATATATTTTTTTTATATTTCGACTTTAATCTTGTAGTTTTTACTTTATTCTCGTAGTATTTCGACTTTTATTATCGTAATGTTACGACTTTATACTCGTAGTTTCGACTTTAATCTCGTAATATTACGACTTTAATCTCGTAGTTTTAGATTTTGGTGGCACTAAAACTCCATCGTAACACAGTGCTATTCTGACTAAGGTCTATATAAAGCACAACCGATGCAAATAGCTTTTTGTCAGTGTGGTGATTCTGCATGAGCGTCAATTTTTTTCATTTTTTTTAATTTTTCAGTTGAAAAATCTCATCGGCCAATCTAGCTAAATGGCTGGATTTAATCTCCTGTGAAAATTCACTAAACAGCAGAGTTTAGTTTTAGATTTTAGTCTATAAATCCACACTTTGACACTAGGGGGCGATAATGGAACAGCAAATAGAATTGCTATTAACTCTTTCCCTGCCACAAATTGAATTTTGCATTCTTTTTTAATTTTATTTAAGTTGATGGTTTGATCTTTATTTGACTTACTGCATCATCAGATACTCATACAAAAACATTTTCATAAAATTTGAGTGAAAATCAGAAAAAAAAAGGTGGACCTGGCAGTGGCTGTAACTCAAAAACCCTGCCAGGGAAAGAGTCACTGGCGGCGCTACAGGGTGGCCGTGGCCACCCCTGGCTACCCCGACGGCCACCCCTGGCCAATCCCCGGCCACTCCGACGGCCACCCCATGGCTCTGAGGAATAATTTGTCAAAACGTTCAGTAGATCGATCGCGAAGAACATTAGTTCCGCCTAGGACAGTTTC
>JAUMHQ010041569.1:0-11662 GCA_032361165.1 Enteromius paludinosus | reverse complement strand
GGGAACACAGATCAATCCCGCCGTGCTGTAAGTATAGAACGGCCAAAGCCTGACAGCGGACCTAGGGGAAACCCGAGATTTGTTGTCATTTTTTAATGTGCCCCTCAGGTTAAACACTGGCCCCTTCTTAGCCCCCACAATAAAATTTGTCTAGAACCGCCACTGAGGATTGATGACTGCGCCCGCGCTCGCTATGTTTCGAGAGCGACATAGATACTGCCTCTTCAACTACAACCTCGAATGAAGACGTCAGCCACAGTGAGCACTCTTTCATAACAGATCCAGTGCTCAAAATGTGCCCGACACATTACCTGCACTTTTATCGTTTAATCTTTAGCGTTTTAGAGGGTAGTTAGAAAATATACTATAAAATCTACCGAGCAGGAATTACCTCTCATCTCGTCTGTCTAACGCGTGAGAATATGTCACGGGAGGCTCGCGTAAAATAAAAATAGCTAACAATAATTAGTACATTATAAAATGGAAAAAAAGGAGGTTTTTGCGCTCAGATGTTTTTTAATCCTGTAAAACGTGAATTTTTTATTGCAAAGTTTGCCCATCTATTGTGGCTAATATTAATTTCATAATGACCCTTACTACCCTTATTATTGGGGTGAATTAAATGCAAGACTAATGTTTATAACAGGCTTTCATCCTTTCGTGTAAAAAAGAAAAGAAAAATGGGGACTAGTATATCCACTATACCCCCCACCTTCATTACCCCGGACCCCGGGAATATCACTTGGCCCACCCTGCATCTCCTGTCTGGAGCCGGGCCCGCATAAGGCTAACATTTGAGCAGGAGCTTCAATCTGACAACTGATAATCAGAGCAGAATGAAGACAAACACACCCTTAAAGGGACAGATCACCCAAAAATCACGCTATGGAAATCAATGGCTACCGTCAGGAGTTTGTTTCCAACATTCCTCAAAGCATCTTCTTTTGTGCTTAACAGAATAAAAAAAAAAACTCTTAGGGCCCGTTCACACCAAAAAACTGTAACGATAACTATACGCAAAAAAAAAAGGTGTAAAAAATTGCTAATGAATTGTACGAGTAATTATAAAGAATGTTAAGAAGTAACAAGACTAAAACTGTATTTTCTCATAAAAACCTACGGCAATAATCAGTTTTATTTATAGCCTTTGAAAAATCCTTATAGTATTGAAAAAAAAAGCTTAATTTAGGGAATGTTCTTTTTTTTGTTTATTATAAGCGTGTGCTTTAGTTCTGCTGTCTGTCACTTTAAGAGCTCAAACTCTTTATAGTCTGAATGTTTCTATTGTATATCATTTAGACTGTATATGAACCTGGAGCGCAAAAAACAATCATTAGGGCCAATTTTTGGAAATTGAGATCTGAAAAAATCATCTGTTCATTGATGTATGGTTTGTTAGGATAGGATAATATTTGACTGAATCTGAGAGTGCAAGAAAATCATCTTTAAAGTTGTTCAAATGAAGTTCTTAGCAATGCATATTACTAATCAAAAATGAAGGTTTCCTATATTTATGGTAGGAAATGTACACTATATCTTCATGGAGCATGATTTTTACTAAAAATCCTAATGATTGCTCCAGGCTCACATATTGTTCATCTGCGTTATCAGAATTGTGGTTGGAACTCAATATAAAATGACAGTGATTATGGTTATCGTTATGTCGTCATTAGTGTGAACGGACCTTTAATCTGAATCTCTGGTCCGGATCTGTGGTCTAGTCTTGGTCTGCTTTAAACCAGTGGGAGATATTTCGTGAAAGCGCTCCGGATCCTTCAGAGAGAGTCCCATCATCCCTCAGCAGTGTGACAGTCCAGTGTACACGACCCAGCAGGGCTTCGGCGAGCTGACGAAGTGAAGGAGTCTCTGAAGGAGAAGAGAAGAAGGCAGAATCATCATCATCAGTGTCAGGTCCACAGCTTCACTGCGGGTTCTTCAGGATTCGTCCGTAGCGGAAGTCGTAGACATGTCGGCACAGGTACACCAGCCGTGGATCTACGCCGTTGGGAAGCAGCCGGTGGGCGGGGCCAGCACTGTCGGAGGGGCGGGGCATCAGCGGGGTGGGGTCGGACACGCCCTCTGAGCGCCGCTTCACCAAGGCACAAAATCTGCAACATTACACGCCAGGTCAAGTCAAGTCATCTTCATTTATATAGAGCTTTAAACTACACAGATCATGTCAAAACAGCTTTAAAGCACGTCCTTGATTGATTCTGCCACATCAGATTCCAGATTTTCAAACGCTTGCATGTCAGTCAAATATTACAGTTTATTTATTCAGCTTTTATTTTTTTTTATCAGTCTTCCATGGTTAAGTTCAGTCACTTCACTTTGATGGCAATATCCTGCTCTATGCAAATAAAGTGACATAAATATTGGAGCCTGATAAAAAATGCACTTTCAGAGGATTTTCTACCTCTTCAAATGTTCTTTGCAATGAGATTTGATCATGTCACCCAACACTAACGTCTGCATACAGAACAGATCTGACTCTTACCTACAGTACTGTGCTAACGGCAGGACATAGCACCGGTCCTCGATACAGGCCACGCTGTTCTCATCCTGATGACGGGAGGCGAAGATCTCATTCTGAAAGAACACACGGGACAGATTTTCTCCATGATCGCCCCGCATTTCCTACCTGAATATATCAAAACTTCATTTCTGATTCTTTGATGAGTATGATGCGTTGCTAAAGACAACATCTGGACAACTTTCTCAATATGTAGATTTCTTTGCCGCCTCAGATAAAAAATATTACACTATTGGAAAGCTTATTATTAATTTAGCTTTCAGATGGTGTAAAAATCAGAATTTTTAAAAATTGGCCCTTAAAAATGGACTTTTTCCAGTAATTAACTCCAGTTAACCTGTCAAACGATGAATTGCATCCAAAATAAGCATTTTTGTTTACAGAATATATGACTGTGCACTGAGTAAATTTATTATACATATAAATACACACACATACAGTATATATTTTGAAAAAAAAAAAAAATATATATATATATATATATAATATCCTTAATATATTAACAGCATATTTTTCTTAAATATATACATGTGTTTGCATTTATATATATATAATACATATACACACATTTATTATGTAAACAAAAACTTTTTTGGATGTGATTAATCACGATTAATTGTTTGACAGCACTAATCAGGAGTAAGTGCAGAGCGTTGTGTGTGAACATGATCTTACTGTAGCACAAAAACACACTCAGTGTTCCTCACAATCAAGATTTTGATGTCAGTTTTGCCAAACATAGAAGTTTTAATAATAAAAACAAACAGGCTAACACACAGGACAATGTAACACAAAAGTAATGTAATGCATTTAATGCATAAAGGCCCGGTTTCACAAACGGGGCTTAGCTTAAGCCAGGACTAGGCATTAGTTAAATGAAGATATTTAAGCAACTTTTACAAAAATGCCTTATAAGAAAATATTACAGGTGTGCATCTTAACACAGAACAATGACACTGACATGTTTTAAGATATGTCAGAGCAAGATATTTTCATCTGAGACCGCTCAAACATGCAATTTAGTCTGGGACTAGCTTAAGCCTTGTCTCTGAAACTGGAGGATTAAGTTTTAATAAGTTACTTTTTTAATATTGTTAAGCATTAGTTTTACAAGTAACTCTCTCTTATCTATCACCAACCCTGAGCATGAGCAAACATTGTTATTGTTTTATTATTTGCTCTTTTGTTGGTTTTGCATACTTCTATTGTCCTCATTTGCAAGTCTCTTTGGATAAAAGCGTCTGCTAAATGTGAATGTGATAAGAGCGTGGGCTGACCTCGCAGTGCATGCTGGGATCTCTGCCGCTCTGCGTGTGCTCAGGACGATAATACCAGAACAGACTCATCATCAGCTCTCCTTAAACAAGATCAGGATCACAGTAATTAAGATTAAACACTCACACGTCCTTCAACATTTCTCACATTATATCACAGTTTAAGTCCAACTGTGTCAGAACAAACTCATCTTGACGATGTCAGATAACGTTGATAGAAAGGAAGGTAATGAATAGCTGTTACATTTAGAAACACAATTCGATAAAACCTGATTAGCGTAACCAATTAGCAAAAAAATCACTCATTGTGTTCAGTCTGTGGTTTAACAGGACCGCATCAGCAAATAAAGATCAGCTCAAAGTCTGAATCATTTCTGCTCCCAGATTTTACTGTATAAAGAATTTTTGGTTATAATTTGTCAAAAGAGTTTAATAATAATATGTCTGTAGTTAAATCAACTATAGTGTCCTGCACCTGCTTGTGAAAAATATCAACCAATTAGGGTTGGGCGATGTCGACCAATTTGGCATCGTGCAATGTCTAATGTGAAACATCGCGATGGACGATGACATCGTCGCCGTAGGTGGCGGTTGTTGGGGGGGTAACTAAAACACCAAGCCCCGCCCCACGACTGACAAAAATGACAAAAACAGTGTTCACGCGAGCGGGTGAGAGAAGATCGAGCGCAGGGATGATCGCGTGCGAGTGCTTGAATTGTGCGCGGATGACACATCGAGGGTTTGAAATGAGCTCGCGACCACGTTTCTTCACATGCACATCTGTTTTCCTCTCGCGGAAATGATTTCCCGCGCTCGCCAGCATCAGTGGTGCGCTCGCTTATTAATGGCATAGATTTGCCGCCATAGATTAAGTGTGTTTTTGCCGAGCTGGTTGCTGCTGCGCCGGCGGGGCGGAGGATCGCGATGCCGGCTCATCATCGTGATATCTATCTTCCATCGGCGATGGCATCGTCTATCGACCCAACCCTACAACCAATATAAGTGTGAACCAGTTCTTTGAAACCAGAACTAGTTTGCAGAAAAGAATCGGACATCACATAACAGTATGCAGTTTAACCGTCTACAAATCAACGGATTAATGAGGTAATAAATGAGGCTTGATCGTTTCCACCTGTTCTGGGGTCTTCCCACAGAGCGGAGATCTTGGCCACGTACGGCAGGGATTTCTTGCGCGGTCCGGACCGTAAGAGCACTGTGTCTCGTACCCTGATCACCTCTCCGTCCCGCTCCACTCCTTCATAACACTGACGAAGAACCGTCTCGTCATCGCCCTGAAAAACACGCACACAGCTCAAACTCAAAGCCATACTCTTGTGCAGAGGACTACTACACAGCCAATGAAATCCAGTTCACAGAAGTGCACATAACAAAGTATACGAGTAAACATGTGTATATACACTGCTCTCCCAAAAAAACGCCCTGGAAAAGTGGGGTTTGGACAATATTCGCATGAATCCTTTTTCATTTGTGATAATTTTGCACCGATAAGGGACGACACAAACTAAGAATTTATTACAAACATAGAAAACACTTAAATTTTCGATTCATCAAAATATCCACCATTAGCAGCTATTTAGCATTATCTGGGTATCCGAGCTGTCCGTTTATTCCAACATTGACTTGATCTGTTGAAGCTATTGAGGTGTGCTGACCCCAAAAATCGACTGAAAACCTGGGCCAAGTTTAAACCTGTAACCAGTCATCACATGTAATCAAAATGAAAATTATCTTCAACAACAATGTCAAGTTACTTTAACGTATTCGCACCAAAAGATGATAAGGATTTATGCTGATATCATCCAAACCACACTTCATTTGGACAACTTTAAAAGTGATTTTTTTGCACCCTCAGATTCAAATACAAATAGTTGTATCTCATCCAGATATTGTTCTATCCTAAGAAACCACACATCCATTTAATCAGCTTTCAGATTATGTATAAATCTCGTTTCAAAAAATGGATCGTTCTGACGGTTTGGTGCTCCAGAGTCACACAGCATCAGGAGGCAGAAATGTGTAAAAAGAACAGAGAGAATAATAAGAACACGTGGTTAAGGTACAGATCAGCTCCTTCGATCACTCACCGCGATAAACACCTCCTTCTCGGTGGGGTCGCCAACTGGAAGCCATCCGTTCGTTTGTCTCCGGCTCTTCTTCTTCTTCTGATGCTTGGCTGTGGGTTGTTTCTGGGACGCTCTGCTGTGGCCTGTAGTAAGCGAACCGTTGGATGGCTTGGTGTTTTGAGGGCATTCTTTGCCCATCTTCAGCCTGACCTCTGCCTGTCTGCGGTCAGACAGAAGCTGTGGGGCGACCGGAGAGGCCGGGGTCACTCGGGGCACACTGGGACATCTGGAGAGCGGCAGAGCCGGGGGAACGAGGAGCGTGCGGTGCTCATCTTCTACAACAGAACAATCAAATACCGTCATGAGCACCAGAGCTGTGCGATTAAATATGTGTAAATGACACGAATTTAGTTCCAAAACACCTCATTGAAAGAATATAGCAATTCAGTACGCCAACTATTTTATATCACAATAAAAGTCCCAGGGTAGTGCAGAGTAATTGGGACCTCTGTGTGTGCATGCACCATGTCAATAAAAGCAGCACAATATATATCCTGTCCCTGGAGCACAAAAGCAGTCATCAGCAGCACATGTATATTTTTAGCAATATACAACTATACACTTTATGGCTCAAAATGATCTATTTTTCTTTTATGACAGAAATCATTAGGATAAAGATCATGTTCCATGAAGATATTTAGTAAATTTCCTACCATATATATGTATTAAAACGTAATTTTTGATTAGCACTATGCAGTGCAAAGAACTTAATTTGAACAAATTTAAAGATGACTTTCTCAATATTCTGATATTTTGGGACCCTCAGATTCCAGATTTTCAAATAGTTGTATCTCAGCCAAATGTTGTCCTACACCAGCGCTCACCAAGTTCAGCCCTGGAGGGCCGGTGTCCCTACAAAGTTCCAACCGTAATCAAACACGCCTGAAGCAGCTAATCATGGTCTTTCTAAGTATACTTGAAACCTTCAGGCAGGTGCGTTGAGGCAAGCTGGAGCTAAACTCCAGGATCAAGTTGGATGATCTTTCAATGGAAAGATTATTTATTTAGCTTTCGGATAATGCACAAATCTTATGATGGGTTTGTGCTCCAGGGTCACAATTATAAATGAAAGACGTGGTAAGCACTATACTGGTGATCTCCTGCCACAGCTCAACATCATCACCTGTTTTGATGGGCCGGCTGCAGCTAGAGAAAGAGCAGGTCCGGCCAGCACTGAAGGCGAATCCTCCGACCCGACAGGCCTCGCGACAGCAGGGTGACCCAACCGAGCCGCAGAAGGCCGGGTGTGTGATCCGGCTCAGGCTCGGTCCGGGGCGAGCGATGTGGACATAGTAGCTGGAGCAGCAGGGATCTGCGCACAGAACCAGACAGTCGTGCTTGAGCCGGTGCTCCTCGCCCAGAAACAGCGCCAGGTACTCTGGGGGGCAGCAAAAGCATGGACCCAGCTCCGCTTCCACCGGCTCTTCCTTCACCAGACGGTATCCCAGCATGCTCTGATACCCAGGTTTACTCAAGCGCTGGCCCTCCGGACTCCGTTTGGACTCCAAGCTCCGGCTTTTGCACACTTCGCAGGCTCCTTCCACCTCCGGCTGTGTCCAGTTGTGTTTCTTGGACTTCTGCTGTGCTTTGGCTTTGACCGTCTTGCCCTCGGACTTGATTCTGTGCTTGTTCGCAGTTAAGCTGGTGAGCTTCAGCAGCGCGGCAGCGTTGAGTCCAGCTAAGCGCCGGGGAGCGGGAGCGTACAAACTTGCTCTGTCTCCATCCGCCTCAGGGTTTTGGCACGTCTCAGTCTTTCTGGCTCTTGTAGAGCAGGTTTGCTCCGATCCATCGGCTTGTTTCTTGGTGAGTTTGGCACTTGGCAGTCCTTCGGGTTTCTCAAGCAGAAGGCTGTTGAGTGCCTCGGCGTTGAGCGAGGCTAGTCTACGTTTGCGCGGCTCCTGAGCTGAAGGTTGGTCGAAGGTTTGGAGGCGTTTCTGCAACGACTCCCTGGTTTTCTCTGATTTCTTGTGGGGTTTTGGTGTCTTTTTGTTGGGATCCACCTCACTCGTCTTGGCCTCCTTATCTAGGCGAGTGAGCAGAACGTGACAACTCAAGGCCTCGCTTCTTCCTCGTAATGGGTAGAGCTTCCGATGGCGCTTGCTTGTAGCATTGCACTTTCCTTTCTTAGTCTTACTTTCATCCATTTTCATTGAATGTTTTGCCAAACATTGACCCTCTTTGACTTTCTTGGCCTTGCCTTCTCGCAGTGAATGCGCAGGCCAGGCTCCGCCCACCGTTTCACCATGTGACCAGCCCTCTACGTGGCCCCGCCCCTCGCTGCGATACTGGCCAATGGAAGCGTTTTTCCGAGCATGGGTCATCAAATGGTTCCAGGGAAGATCTATGAGATAGAGAGGATCTCAAGTTATTATGACAACCTTCATTTATATAGGCTACCACTTTTAACAATGCAGCTTGTGTCAAAGCAGGAAAATAGCGTTTAATAATGCAAAACAGCCAACACTCAATTTTCAGTAAAAGGCAGTTCATTATTGATTCATGTCATCATCAAGTTCAGTTTTAGTAGTCAACGGTTTCACTCAAAATTTTTACAACAAGAGATAAATCACTGCTTTTATTAAGAACTGGGTTTCTGCAGGTTTTAAGAGTTTTACATTGTTAGAAACACTTGAGTTATAAAGAAAGCTTGAATACCTCTGATCTCAACGGCTTAACATAGAAATACCTTGTACTGTATCTTCTTACCACACTGTGAAAGTGATGCTATATCTAAACATCTAGATACCCTTTAGATTGGCAAAAGCATTGGGTCACCCCCTTCTAACGAACAGGTTTGACTACTTAAGTTATTACCATGAGTACAACCCTTAATGTCTAAGGAATTGTGTGCTTCTTTATTTCATAGCAAGAATTTGGACAGGACCATTTTTATTCTAAAATTACAATGCCCCTGTGTACAAGGCAAGGTTCAAGAAGAAATGATTGATTGAGTAAGTGTGGAGGGACTTTATTGGTCTGCAGAAACCTGTCTTTTAAGAGCCAAAAACTCAACACCAAACTTCTCCATGCGTGTACATACATACACTATATGGATGAAATTATTGGCACCTTCTTCTTTAGAACAGAATAAGGCACTTCCAAAACAATTGAACCCACATGTGCACGTCATTGGTGTTGGGTGTTGGGTTTTTGGCTCTTAAAGTCACAGCAGAGGTTTCCAGTCATGTTCTTCCACATTGACTCAATCAATCATTTCTTTTTGAACCCAGGAATCATAAAGTTGTTTAATATCTGATACATTTCTCAGATATCAAGACTCCATATCTCCAATTTGCATCTCGATTTAAGGATATTTAGATGTTTGTACTGGAAAACACTACAAAAATGCTTGAAGTCAAACGATTATGATGTCTTGTTGACACCTTCTATAGTTCGACAGTGTCTATTTGCCCATTCACTTTTACTGGATAAACCACTGAGTGCCTAAGGCTGTTTAAAACATCACATTGTGCATCTTATGTGTTTCTAATAGCATGAAGGTGAACGAATAATCACAAATGCTGAGTTTGGAAGCAACCTTTTGTTTCTATGACAGTAGCATTAAAGCTCAGAATTCAGCAAGAATATGAATTTCTGTAGGTGTCTCAATCCATGAAACAACAATCCTACGTCCTTGAGCAACCGAAATGTGCCCCTGGAGCACAAAAGCAGTCATTAGCAGCTCAGAAATATTTGTAGCAATAGACAGCAATACACTGTATGGGTCAAAATAATCCATTTTTCTTTTATGCCAAGAATTATTAGGATATTAAGTAAAGATCGTGTTTCCATGAACGTCATTTTTGATTAGTAATGCATCGCTAAGAACTTCATGTGGACAACTTGAAAGGTGATTTTCTCAGTACTTAGGGGGTTTTTTTGCACCCTGAGATTTCCACATTTTCAAATAGTCGTATCTCAGCCAAACATTGTCACATCATAACAAACCATACATCAATGGAAAGGTTACTTATTCAGTTTTTAGATTATGCATGCATCTCAGATCCACAAAATTGACCCTCATGACTTTTTGTGGTTCAAGGTCACAACTACTCTTCGAACCCGCAACCCTTCGGTTACACCAGCTCCTTAACCTTTAACTGAGCTGCAAAACCACTCGAATGGGATTAGTAACGTTTTAAAAAAAAAAACGCTGATCGGCGAACACGCGGCGTGAACCCTAACGTCACGCACGCAAGCGCGAGAAGAGGGGATTTAAAGTTCGACGCCGAACCTGCCGCGAGTTGTTACCGTTACGGTCGTGACGTCACGCAGCTTATTAGTTCGTGACGTCGTCTCGGTGTTTGTTGTTTATAAGATCACTGGAGGCCCGACGCCCTCCTTCAGCAGAAATAACGCCCTTCCTCAACAGCAAGCAGCAGCAGCGTCGGTGGCGTTAAAACGGGAGCTCTGCCGCGCGCCATCAAGTTATGGCTCGCGTCATTGCGACGCAATTAAAGCGCCCTTGATTTGCGTGCTCCGATCGAACGCGTTCGCGGAGCGCGCGATTAAACGCGAGAGGTTGATGTGCGCGAACACTCACCAGTTCAACGCGCGGTGGAGCGTCGCGATCTCGCGGCTGTTTGCTCGTCTAATGCTGCTGTTTCTCTTCCTGCTTCTGCGCTCAACTTCATGCGAACCAATAACACACACACATGCTGATCCTCCTCATCCAATCAGGAGATCACGCTCATTGGCATTACTGTACGCATCATATTCGGCGTCAAAATGTCAAAAATTGGCAGCCGAGCACGCGTTATAACGCGCGCACACTTCGGGGATCCAGCGCGATAAATGATAAAAAGATCCGCGACGCACGGAGAGCGCCTGAAACACGCACACATCACTGCTCTGTCTTCAGTAATCACCTCCTATAAACCTCCGAATATCATTGTATTGCTGCCTCCTACGAAAATGTAATTTATGACATATGCACTAGGCTATATCAAAGATGATATTGCATGCCATACATCATTTTCACAAGTGTTCATTCTCTGGGTAGGAAGTTTATAACATAAAATCCATGACTAAAAGCAGTCATTCAGTAAGGTAAGGCATCTAAATGCCTTGTTCTTGAGCATATATAATGTTTAATAATTGTATTTTCATACCTATTAATGATCAGTTTATCATTTTTAAATTATTACGTTATTTACAAACCAGTTATTTAGGACAGTGTTTAATAAGAAAATTTAGAAAGTCTAAGTAAATGATTAATAAATTATTAAAATTTACATTACTTATTATTTAGACACATGATAATAGTTGTTCAGTGTGTTAATGCTTTATTAACACATGTTCCTGCTGTAATTCACGATTAAGTCAGGTAGTTATTAAGCATTTAGTTGCCAGACGTCTGTTTTTGTGAGCTCATCTAAAGTGAGGACTATTTATACCTTGTGAAGCATTTCTAAAGCAGATTTAAATACTCATTTATCTCCTAAACAGCAAAGTTAAACGAACTCAACACAGAGGGAGAACACAGAAATATTTTTTCAAGATGCAAAAAATGTCATCGTACAACTGTACACGTGATAAATGAAAAACAAACCTTCATTTTCATAGAAAAAAACTTAAAGTGTACAGTTTTATATTTTTTGCATCTTGAAATTAATAGTACGGTATCCCTCTGTGTCTGTTAGGACTATAACTGGCCCTTTAAATCTCCTTTGTACATTTAGATATGCTTATAAACCAAGAACAAGGCATTT
>JAUMHQ010041168.1:0-11681 GCA_032361165.1 Enteromius paludinosus | reverse complement strand
GGGTCAGTGTAGGACAATACCACATACAGTCTGTACAGTAGAAACACCATTACACCTATGGAGACACCCCAGAACACGTGTGTGTGTGTGTATGTGTGTGTGTGTGTGTGTGTGTAGTGTTATCTCAGGACTGGACCTGGAGGGACGTGCAGGCGATACAGGAGCCGGATCTTCTCACTCAGCTCGGCACAGAAGAGAACATCTGCAGAGACACAGGGGAACACACACACACACACACACACACACCTCATCAGGGCTGGGACATTCAGACAAAAAAATTAGCAACATTTTTTTCTAGGGCTGTAAGTTTAATGTAATTAATTGCTAAATAAATGTGGTTGTTAAAATAGCCACAATAAATCACTTAAAGCTATGTGTGCGTTACACGAGAAAGACTTTACAGACTGTAGCTTTAGAGAGAAATATAGAACTCAATATAAAATGTATTTCATGAGGATTTGCATTCATCGACTACACCATTCATTTCTTTTATTAGAGTTTTACTGTAAATAAGAAACTGACCCTGCCAGCAGGTGGCGGTAAATGTCTGAGTCATTGATTCACTCGATCAGGTGACTGAGGAAAGAGCTGAGCGGATCTCTTCAGGAATATGCAGGCTATAATAGATACAATAGATAGCAATGCTAACCTAAAATGCTAAATGTTCGCCCTCTCTCTTCACCGTTTCCACATCTCAGACCTTACGCATACAATAGCTTTTGAAGCAAAGAGTCAAGAAAACACTGCACAAATTAATTGGAACAACTAAGCCATTTTGTTAAGACTGTCTTAAGAACTAGTTTGACCAACCAGTAGCTGCCAAGAGGTTTATCAGTCTTTCTTTTCCAGTAAAAATAACTACCTTTTAATAACTGAACTTAAAAAGCTGTGACCAGTCTTGAAGAAACTAAAATTTGTTTTTACGACTAGTCTAAACCGTAGTTCTTTATTTACCCCTGTAAGACCCCCCCACCTCATGAACACACTTGAGCCAATCACACAGGTGACTTCCTGAGAGGTGAGCATCGGTGTCTCGCGCTCTTCTGTTCTGCTTGTAGAGAATAGTCATTATATCGTGCTCTTCGTATCGCTTTATTGAGTGAGGTAGTGTGTGTTTATGTCCCAGGCCTGTGTCTGATTGGTGAAGACGTGCGTACCCATCATCTGAGTGAACTGTGGGAAGGTGACGAGTCCGTCTCGGTCCTGATCCAGCAGGGTGAAGGCTCGCTGGGCGACGGTGTCCGTGTGTGAGCCACAGCTCCACGGCGTCAGCAGCTCGTACAGACTCTTAAACTGAGCTCGGTCCAGCACATATCTCTCAGAGCTGCCGCCCGTCGCTGGAGGAAGAGGAGGAGACGCAGACGAGGAGCCCTCAGACCAGTACAGACTGATGAAGTGCTCCGTCTGCAACACAAACCAGCGTTAATACTAGCAACAAAAACACACTGTTAAACAGAATACTCCCTAAAACAGGAACTAATCATGCTACTTTTTACTTCTAATGGGAAGCAGGTGATTACATTACTGCGTTACGTTATGTGGAAAGTAGTGGGTTATGTTAAAAACAGTGTGTGTCTTGTGGAAGAACACACTTAGAAAGAGCTTCAACTTTTACTGGAGTTACTGTCTGACTGTCAGGTATTTCCTTCTAAATTAGAAAGCAATGCATTACTTTACTAGTTACTTAAAATCTGTAATCTGATTTCAGAACTGGAGTTACATGTAATGCAGTACCCCAGCACTCCAGCAGTCAGTCCTGATCCGCTATATATAACTCTATAGTCAAGAGTGAGTGTGTCACCTTGAAGAGGTCGTAGAGCTCCGACAGGTCTTCCTGAGACAGAGACACGTCCGGTGTGACCAGCCGCAGCTGCACACACACACACACACACACACACACACACACTCTTAACCTCAGGACACAGAGGAGTACAGAAGTGTTTGAGAGGAGCTGAAGGAGTCTCACGGCGTTGTCTTTGGTGGTGTCCTCGTGAGCCTGCAGCACATGAACACGGTGACGGCATCGCAGCATCTCCACGTGCTTCACCGTCACGCCGCTGAATTTCTGACAGCAACCAGAACAGGAAGAAGAACAGACGATCAGAACACCTCCAGAGGAGCAGAGCACCTCACACACTAATACCACACACCTCGTACGCTTCAGTGATGAGCGTGGTGATGTTCAGATGAAGAGAAGCTGCTGTGTCTTCAGGACAGACGTCTGACTCCTCCTCGTGTCTGACCTGCTCCAGGAAACTGAAGGACACACACACATCAGATCAGAAACTGAATCAGTCCGTGTTCAGAGACCACATCGGAAATAATCACAAGAATTATAATGGGCTGACATTTCCTTACGGTCGACTACTTTCTGTTCATAAAAGAATGATTTAATGAAGTAATTTGAACATCACTGTAATAAACTGTTCGATATCAATCTGTTTCAGTGCATCAATGAAAACTCTGATTGCATCATCGCTCAGAAACCACTGAAATGGTTTTCTATATATCTGCAGGTAAATATTATGGGTATGTTTTCATATATGTTGTCTTGTTTCCAGTCAAAACATCAAAAAACTCTTGAATCAAGAAGAATTTTAAAAATAATTGTGTTATTTTCAGAAGAAAGTCAAAAATTAAGTGAATTTTTGAAACCGGCAAAATAATCTAAATAAAGCATTAAAAAGCATAAATATAAAATATATGTGCATTTAAATTAAAAAATATGAAATATGTCATATTGCTGCATAAATGATTAAATGTGCAACATCAGCAGCAGAGGTGTATTTGTAGCAATAGAGGACAATACTGTATGTGTCAACATTATACACTTCATCAGGATATTCAGATCATGTTCCATGAAGATATTTCGTACATTTCTTACCATAAACTCAAACTATCAACACTTGATTTCTGATCAGTAATATTCATCACTAAGAACTTCATTTGAACAACTTCAAAGGAGATCTTCTCATTATTTAGATGATTTGGCTCCCTTAGATTCACATGTTCTAATAGTTGTGTCTCAGACAGATATTGTCCTCTCCTAACACACCACACATCAGTGCAGAGAGGATTATTCAGCTTCAGATGTCTGTATCTGATCATGGCTGGTTCAGTGTTCCCGGCTGGCGTGGATCACCTGGTCAGGATCATGAGAGCGTGTCCGTCGTCACTGCAGGAGCTCAGCTCAGCAGAGTTAGCGTCAATCACCGCTAGTGCGATCTGGAAGATGGCTCTGATGCCGTGGTAGAAGAAGCAGTCGAGGACACACAGAGCGCTGCGGAAGGGCAGGACGCTCAGGAACAGAGTCAGGAACCACGTGAGAGAGGCCGAGGCGAGCGGAGAGAGGTCAGGAACACGCTCGGACAGCTCCGGCAGACGCTCCCGGATCATCTCCTCGAACACAGACTGATCCACCTGAGCTCCTGACCACAGGAAGTGACATCAGCAGTGTTACACCAGCACACACACGACAGGAATTCACCACCTCTCTATCAATCACTCATTACAGGTCTGGACACCAGAAGTTAATGAGCTGAATATAAAAAATAAATAAACTAAATCAAACGTTTAAAATATATACAAACTCTTAAACTTGTTTTGTTTTATAGCTAATTGCCATAATAAAATATTAATTACATAAAAAAATAATTCATTTATGTAATTAAAAAATAAAATAAATAAATAATAATAATCACGACCAATTCTAAAAAATAAAAGTATACTATAAAATAAATAGGAAAGAAAAATCATATTTAGCTCAATAAATCTGCGTGACTTTTCCACGAGTTTACTAAATTAAAATACACTGATCGTTTTTTTCAAATTAGGAGCTTTAATAACTAGAAACAATTATTAATAAATAATAAAAAGTTGGCTCACTTTAGTTTAATTTATTTTAAGTTTATCTTACTTTGTTTGAATGGTTTTAGTTTTAGTCATGTATAATAATCCTGGTTCTGAAATGTGATCTAGACTAGTTTTTTGTGCTTCTCTGAATCGGCGGCATTCAGAACATGGATCAGGAATCATTTACTAGCTCACACAGTGAAAGACAGCAGAGTGAAGCAGGAAGTGACACACACCGATGACCCTGCGGTTGAAGTAGTCGGGCAGCATCCGCTCACACACAGTGACCAGCAGCCAGAACGCCTCCTCCTCTTTAGTGTACAACAGCATCACAGACGCCAGGATGTTCATGGACTGCAGAGAACACACACACACACACACACACACTTCATCTACTGGCTCTGTGTGGCTTTATCTGATCAGCGTGCTGTGCAATGAACTCTTTCCCCTCCAGCGTTTCTGAAAAACTGCCTGAACTGCCGAACACATCAACATTAGAAATGTTTTCTTCGAGCATCAGTGTTTGCTAACATTGTCTTTCCCACTCTCTGGATCCACATTTCTCTCTGTAGCTGTAGCCAGTTTTTATTTTTATGCGGTTAGTGTTGACGATTATTTTTCATATGCTTTATATCATCAACATCGCTGGTTTCTGTGTCCTCCTCTGAAGCTTCTAGAGTCTAGATTCATTCAGCAGATCTCAGCTGATTTCAGTAGCTAGCTGAAAACTAGATGCTTTAGACAAAAAAACTACTTTAAGCACAGTTTGTTTCATTTGTATCTTTTTTATTCTATTATATTTGTCCTTTGTTTTTATTACTGACAGATTCAATTAATTTCAGTAATCTTGAGGACCTTTTCATTTGTTTGTTTGTTTTGCTAAAATGATTTACCCTACTCTGCTGTGGTACTGAAGAGTGTGAAACTTCGCTCATCTGTACAGTGTAGATGTCATAGCAACCTCATTTACAGATCAAATTCTTTATAGATCCCTCATGTAAAGCTTTGGTCACTCATCACAGTAATCGTGCACTGCAAAAAACTATTTTCTAAAAGTACTTTTGCCTTGTTTTCTATTTATATATTGATTTAGTAAAAACATTGAAACATTCTTGAATAAAGATGCATGTACTAGACAAGTAAAATGACTTCAAATATTATGTCTTGTTTTCTGAAAAAATTATAACCCTTAAAACAAGCAAAACTATGGAACAAGAAAACTTATTTTAAGCAAAAACTAACACAATAATACATATAAATATATATTTTTTTAGAAAAAAAGACATAATATTTGAAGTCATTTTACTTGTCAATTCAATGCATCTTTATTCAAGAATGTTTCGATGTTCATACTTGAAAAGCAGACAGTAAGAGACTGATGTTCTGCAGTGTGATGGATCAGAGTGGCGGCGGCTGTGATTGTCCAGCACCTGGCAGTAGCCGATGGCAGGGTTTCTGAAGGCGTAGGCGGTCAGCACGCGGCGCAGCGCTGAGATCCCCGTCTCGTTCTGGAAGGCTGGATGCTCCGGCAGCGAGCGGTGCAGATCTCGCTCGATCTCCTCTGTAGCGATGCTGGTTTCTCCTCTGCATTTCTCCAGAAGATCGGAGTAATAGCTGGGATGAGCTGCCAGCGAGGAACACGCATCTGAGACACACACACACACACACACACACACACTTCAGGAAGATGGGGAAGCCAGTTTCTGACACTAAATAAACAACTGAAAGGAGACGCAACTTTTGATTTTGATTCAAGAAGGATTTCTGAAGATCATGTGACACTGAAGACTGGAGTAATGATGCTGAAAATACAGCTGAACATCACAGAAATACACTTTAACACAGATTCACAGAGAACAGCTGGAATTGTAACAATATTTCCACATGTTTACTATATTTCAGATAAAATAGTATCGGTCAGCAGAAGGGACGTCTCATAAAATCCTTTCAAAAAAAAAAAAAATCCTAATTATTCCAAACTTTTTTTCAGCAGTGTAAATCTGATGAAGTTGTGTAACGTTCTGTATGATAGTGAGCACAGAGTGTGTATGAGGAGCAGATGATCCACATCAATAAACAAATGAGCATCTCTACACAAAGCAGCAGAAGAGGAAGTGAGTCTCTGCTCAGAGGCTTGAGCCAGACAGATATAGAATGACTAAAAACAGCATGGAAGTGGCTTTCTTTTGTTCTGTGTCACCCTGCCAACTTCTCTCTTTCTTTATTTCTCTCTCTCACCGGAGAAGTTGAGCCACAGCTCTCCACGCAGAGACTCAGGGATGCCCAGTGCCACCAGCTTACGGATTTTATCTGTGCGGAACATATGAACGCCACGGCCGAACTCTTCGAAGTGATCCTCCCACAGGCGCTCTCGAACCTGCTCCGTGTTCTGAAGGAGAAAAACATCCTCAGCTCACGATACAACACAAAGAGAACACACATGTGATTCTGGAGCACACCACCAGTCATAAGATTCAATCATCTCTCCATCGATGTCTGGTTTGCTAGGATCTGACAAAATTTGGCTGAGATGCAACAATTTGAAAATAAATCTAAATATTGAGAAAAGCATCTTTAAAGTTGTCCAAATGAAGTTTTTAGCAATGTATACTTACTCAAAAATGATTTTTTAAATATATTTATGGTAGGACATTCACTAAATATCTTTACTTAATATCCTAATGATTTCTGTCATAAAAGAAAAATGTGGGTCTGCATGTTTAGTGAAAGTCACCCATTATTTTTATTTCATATATACAGTATATCTGAAAGTGGCAGTGCTGTGTGGAGTGATCATGGTCAGTCTGGTGTTACTCACACGGGTCTTGTTGGGAGCGGGGTGGAATGTGGACACGAGCTCTGTGTGGACGGTGTGACGCAGAGCTTTATCAGAGATGCTGCTGCTGCTGTCCTCTTCGTCTGACTGGACGGTGTCGTAACAGAAGGTGTAGTACGGTGATGTGGAGATCTAGAGCAGAAAACACACACTGCGTTACAAGAGCCGCTTCACTCTGATCATGCTTTGCATCGAGAATTTAAAAAACCTTTGTTTTAATCATATATCATGTTAATCTTTAGATATTCTTGTTAAATGTGTATGTTCAGCATCATGTGCAGTGATAAATGTGACTCTGGAGCACAGCAGCAGTCATCAGCAGCACAGGTGTACAACAATACACTGTATGAGTCAGAATCAAGATCTTTTATGCCAAAAATCCTTAGGATATTAAGATCATGTTCCATGAAAATCATTTGTAAATGTCCTAAAATAAATGTTAAAACTGATCAGTAATATTCATTGCTAAGAGCTTCATTTAGACAACTTTAAAGATGATTTCCTCAATATTTAATTTTTTTTTTGCTCCCTCAGATCCAGATTTTCTGATAGTTGTATCTCAGACAGATATTGTCCTCTCCTAACACACCAGACATCAGAGGAGAGATGATTTATTCAGCTTCAGATCTCACAAACCAACCCTTATGACTGGTTTTGTGCTCCAGGGTCACAAACATGTGATCAAGCCTTTGATGAATTATTACTGGTCTATTCTAATATGTAAAGAGCTCAGAGGTCCGAGCAGTGTGTAAATGTCAGTGAGAGACAGACAGTGTGTCAGGACTCGTACTGAGGACTTCTTGCGCTGGTCATGTCCGTGGATCAGGTTCTGTTTCCAGTGCAGATCTCGGAGCCGGTGCCGGATGTTCTCCACCAGCTCGTCCCGATGCAGCAGCTCGATCAGCTGGAACGCTCGCTTACACCGGACACTGATGATGACGGGGTTAGGAAGAGCGCTGGTGCTCTCCGGCTTCTCAATAGAGAGGATCTGCACACACACACACACACACACACACACACACACACATTAATGAGGGTTCTCACTAACACATCACTTCTGCTCATGGAGGAATTCATGTGTGCTCTTAAAAACTGAGCCTGGTTTCTGTCCCATGATTCTCTCTCAGTTTCTGTCCCATGATGGACTTCAGCTTCACTGTCACCTTTGTCTTGATCAAGTGGGGTTTTAAAGTACAGTTCATGTTTCAACTGTGTTATGAAAACTACCTACTATTCATGCGTAATATAACGTTTATGAATGAAGAAAGAGTGAATGATCAGTGAATTAGAAAGAGTTTAATGTTCTGAGATGAGCTAAATGTCATTCAACTCAAAGAGTCACTATTAATACATTATTGATTGCTTTTTGTCCTTATTGATACATTTCTGACATTTAATGAGCTTATTAATAGTTTTATGATAATTTTTGTCCCAGTTGATACATTTATGATGCTTTTCTGTCTTTATTGATGCATTATTGACTTTTGTCCTTATTGATACATTTACAAATTGATACATTTGTCTTTGATACTTTTCGTCCTTACTGATATTTTTATGCTACTTTTTGTCCTCATTAACTCATTTATGAAACCGTTATGGTGCTTTTTGCTCTTTTTGTAGCTTGAAAGTAAAGAACAAGCTGAACTGAGATAATTCCCAGCAGAACGTTAATGTTTCGGTGAAGGCAGTCTCTGAGCAGCTGATCTCTGTCTGTACCTCTGCGAGGGGTATGATGAGAGTACACTGGCCCTCCTCACGGCTGCTGAAGCACAGATAGCTGTCTGTGGTGTAGACGGTGCCCGGTGTGTGGCAGCGGGCGTGCGGAGTCCAAACCGAGCATGACATCACTTCCTGCAGACGCTCAGCCCGTGGCAAACCAAAGAGAGAGAGCACATACTGCCTGACAGTCTGTTCCTCCAGCACCCTGTGAGAGCCACACACACACACACACACACACACACACGCATCAGACTACATGATAATGCCAAGGACTCCAGCAGATCTGACCAATAACATCAATACCACTGCTGTTTATCTGTAGAACGGAAATAGATGAATAGATTCTGAACACCAGAGCAGCAGAGAGCAAACCCACGGATCTATAAATACACATGTAAATGCAGTTTTCACACCTTTCACACAGCACCAGCGTGAGTTTACATGCACCCACTCCTGACTGCTGCGCTTATAAATTAACAGCTATTACCAGTTCTAACGCAGCAGCTGTTGTAATCTGATTCCCAACCTCTATATTCTGCAGACTGTCTTTCTCTGTTCTGCTTTACTTGTTTTCACTGTCTTTCTCGTACATGAACTTCCCCTTGAGTGAAGGAAGTATAAGCATCAAATCCCTGCTGATGATTGACTGGATAGAAAGCCAGAAATGTTTAATGAGGCCAATAAAACAGATGATTCACAAATGATGTCTTCCTTTACCACAATAGATTTGATTGCAGATGTAGATGTGTTTGTGACCGCACATACAGGTGTGATTGTACATGCAGGTGTGTTTGCAGATATAGATGATAATGATATTTTTTATTTGTATAGCACTTTTCAAATATACAGTTCAATGCAACTCAAAGCGTTTCACGAGCATAAAGACAAATATAAAGACAACATCAGAAACAAGTAAACAATTACTTCAAGCATAAAAACAAAATCAGCTACAAGTAGCCTATAAGCAAATATAAAGAAACACAAAAACACTTCATACACTATAACACACATATTCAACTTTAAAAAGGTCTGTTTGAACACGCTTTTTAAAGATGAGGATGCTAGTGGACTCTCACTTCATTTGGCAAACAGCTCTAAATCTTTGGAGCATAGTAACTAAAAGAAGCAGAATATGTGCTATTGTGAAATATTGCTATTATTATTAAATATTATTATGATTATCTTTCTAATTTAACATACATTAAAAATCTAATTTTGTTATAGTGATGTTCAGCTGTATTTTCAGCATCAATACTCCAGTCTTCAGCATCACATGATCTTCAGAAATCAAAATAATATACTGATTTATTTTTAGTGCAGCTTAATTTCTTAATTTAATAAAATCCTTATCCTTAATAATTAATTTTTTCAAAATAAAAAAAAAAAACCCAGCAAATTAGAATGATTTCTGAAGGATCAAGTGACACTGATGATACTGAAAATTCAGCTGTGCATCAGAGAAATAAATGATGTTTTATAGTATATTAAAATAGAAACCATTATTGTTAATTGTAAAAACATTTTCCAACATTATTTCCTGTATTTTTTGCCTTGATAAGCAGAAGAGACTTCGTTAAAAACATTACAAGCTTTAGATGTGGAGCAGATGTGACTGATTGCAGACGTGGATGTGAAGCAGACGCTCACCTCTTGGTGATGTTGGTGGACTCCAGCAGCGACTGGTCAAGCGTGAGTCCACCGCTGTCCAGCAGCCTGCAGAGGGCGATATCAGCCAGCTGACACATGACCCTCATCACCTCGTTCACGTTCAGAAACATGGAGAAATCCCTCTGCTTCCGTCTGGTGTGAACACGGATCACATCCGTCAGCAGACCCACCGACACACGTTCCAGCCGCGTCACTTCAGCCCACGGGACTAACAGCTTCACTGAGAGCAACACACGCATGAGTCACACACAGCACAAGCAGAGCACTTCACTCAATACAGATTTTTCTCGCTCTTGGACTTCGAGCCCTGTCTAACGAGCTCAGACGAACAATTTCAGTGCATCCCTGCTGATTCGTTTCTCACCTTCTTTGCCGAGGAGGAAGGAGTAGAAGGCGATGTGGTTGGTGCTGAGGTAGAGCGAGCCCTGGCGAGGAACACGGCCCTTCCAGCAGCAGCAGGAGTAATGCGTCACCAGCTTCTCTCGCGAAGGGAGGCCGAAGCGCTGCTCGAACCGAGCCAGATCTTCCCTGAAACGAGCCGGATCATCCTCATGAGCAGCCTGGCTGCCCAGAACCTCCTCCGCGATTAAACCCTGCAGACATACAGAGAGGTTTAGAGCCTGGCCTGAAGGTCATGTCTGTGTGAGTCCTCAGGGAGCCGTACCTTCACTTTACCCTGGACAAAACTGGCCGCGTCTTCTTTATTCTCAAACACGGCCATGTACGGCAGCAGGTTCTGATCCAGCCATTTCCAGTGCTTCTGCACCTCCTCTATCGTGGCTCCTGTAGAAACACATAGAAAAGAACTTCAAACTGAAAACGCAAAGTCTGGGGGAAAAAATTATATTAACGTAAATTGATTTCATTTTATCGAGTCATGTGACCACGGTAGTATCGAAAACATTTGATATTGCAGTACGACGGTATTTACAATACCATCACATCCCTACTAACAACCATTAAAATTAGAATTTGGAAAAATTGTTAAAGGAAGAACAGAATCCAGGGTGATATAAAAGTAATAAAAATTTTAATAAACATATATAACTTTAAGAAACAAATGTTTACATACCATCAATAAGACATGCTTTTGTTTTTGACATTTAAAATATAATAAAAATGGAATCCAGAAAAAAAAACAATATACAGGAATTCAGGAGCTTATCATATAATTTTCATGATTCAGATAATTAGACTTCCTTTTTTAATACTCGAATTAAATTTAAGCATTAAAATGGAATGCAGAAGATTTATGAATAAAATGACTACGGAAAAATTATATTGAAAATTAATTAATTTCAGCGTGACACACTAGTGTTTATGAAGAGAGAGTGTCACACGAGCTCTCACCGCTGGCTATGACCCAGCTGACCTGTGACCCCGGAACATGAAGAACGATCCGGAACGGGGCCGCACGAGCATTTGAGTCCAGCACGCTGTCCAGCGCTCCCACCAGCAAACCTGCAACACACACACACAGACACACAGACACAGACACACACACACACACACACACATGTTGTTTTTTGTGTGTTCTGGGGTCTCTCCATAGGTGTAATGATGTTTCTACTGTACAGACTGTATGTGGTATAGTCCTACACTGACC
>JAUMHQ010041047.1:0-11685 GCA_032361165.1 Enteromius paludinosus | reverse complement strand
ATGTTGAAATGAAAACTAGCCACAATGGCTTTAATTCAACATGAACTGTTTAGGTAAAGTGAACAGAACTGAAAAATTTTTTTGAGTGTATATATATATATATATATATATATATATATGATGTATAATGTTGTATAATGTTACCAGTGTGTTTAGGTAATTGATTTATGAGGTGACAATCTTAGCAGTGTTATGGAAGAATGATTTGATTTGAGACATGAAGTATGAAGCGTTTTCATAGTTGTCACCTAATTACAACATAAAGTACATGTTAATTACGATTGACGAATTAAAATATAATGCCGATGCACAGAATGGAAATGATCATTACAATCATCTCTGGTCTTGGTTTTGTTCCTCCGTTGGGCAGTTGTCTTTCTGGTTTCTCTGGAAGACAAAAGAATTTCAAACGTTAGAAAACAAACATCTTATGCATGAGAAAGCAGGCTCAAAGATATACTTTCTGCCTATCATGTGGTTGTACTCACCTTCAATCTGAAGCTCAACAATATGGTCTTCTGAGTTCTCTTTGAAGATGTAGCATATGTATTTTCCTGTATCATTGTACTGAAGGTTGTTGAGTTTGATGGAGAAGTTTCCTCTCAGATACTCCTCAGAGAAGCTTTCAGCTCGGTTCTCGTATGCTTTATCCTGTCCTTCCACAGAGGCTTTACCATTAACAATGTCATACACCTTCAACTCATACTTGTTTCTCCAGCGCACGTCAATGTTTTGATTTGTTAGCGGATGTTCAGAAGAACAAGGTAAAACAGCAGAGCTTCCAATAAAACCCACAACCTTCTCCTGCAGAGACACTGAAAACAGAGAGGTTATGATTGATGGAAAAAAAGGATGACATTGCTTTACAAAAAAATTTACATTTAAATGCTTACCTTCACGTGGGAAGTTAAAAACATAAAGCAAAAAACAACAACATCTGTGTAAACAGAAACAAATGATTAATTTCTCTCAGGCTCCGCAACATCATCAGAATCTTAAATAAATCCCATCATGTTTGTCTGTTTAAGCCAGAGGAAAACTGAATCCCAAATTAGACCTCAAGGATTTTTCTAAAAGATTTCCTCTCAACCGTTTGATACAGTGTGTATTTACTGCCATCTACTGGTCATAACTATGTACAGCACATAACAAACTGCAATTGGTTTCGCTTTCACTTTTGTATTTAGTCATTTCAAAAATCGAATTGAAATCATTTCCAGATGATAGGAAAGCACTGCATAGAATATAAATGCTCTTTCTCTGAAAATATATGTAAAATATGTAAAAAAAAAAAAAAAAAAAAAAGATACCTGCTGAGATATCCAGGTGAGATTCTTCTGTAGATTTCCATGAGGACAACACCAAATTACTGTTTATAAAATGTAATGAGAAAGTGACGTTCAATGCCATGACATGCTTGTCAGTTCGCAATAAATGTGATTAACTTAGTTTCTTTAATGAACCACTACAAAACAACAAATTAAAGTTCTAAGTGGTAAAATTATTTATTATAAAAAGTTGCATTTTGCTATTTTATTATATGACAATCTTATACGCGATCACACTTGAATTAGCTAGTGAAGTAGTCCTAAACCTAAAGTACAACATTATTTCTAAGACATATGCTAGTAAAATCTAAGATTGATACACCTCCACGTTCAGATATCACTCACAATAGGCACACATTATCTTATGCCTGGTATGCTGAAATCCGACACGTTAATACGACTAATATGATAAATATGATGTTAATATGTCTTTCCTCTTTACTGTAGGCCGGGAGACATGGAACATCCAAAATCTTTTTTAGTAAAACAACATGCAAATATTGCTGGATTCAGACTCACCTCGTCAATCTGCTTAAAGTTTTCCTGGTGTCCAGAATTCCCCTGTTTATATTTGTGTGATCACGAGAGAACGTAGCACATTGCACAAGATGTCCCACCCGCAGCAACTTGTCCAAAAGAGAAAAAAAAAAGTGATTTATGCAAGCTTATTTCTTCCCTGCAGACGCTAGGCGTATACTGGCCTCCAACAGAAAACACTTTAACTCCAATTTTAAAGGGATCCCCGGTTGCTGAGCTATTTATAGGTTAAAAACGTAAATTATCTCTCTTACTGAAATATGTAATAGAAACCCATGGAAGAACATGGAACTGAAAACCGTTTTTTGGTCTATTGGGGGCGCTATTATTTAATGCTCCCAGATTCTGCGTCAAATTTGCGCTTGGTGAACTTTTTTTTTTAATTATTATTTAAATGCTTTTAAACATTGTACAGAAAGGCATTTATAACTTAGGATACATAGAAAAGACTGAGATTACACACTTAACACCAACAAAAATATTAATAATAATAATAATAATATAAATAAATAAAATAAATCGTAGGGGAAATACTATTCACATTATGAAATCAAAATCCTCTTGTGAAGAGTACAGGTATATTGCTTTTGGATTTTTATCTCTCTCGTTTCCAAGTATCTATCAAATTCTTCTTTAAACACCAATAAACATGGTTGCGTTTTGTACATTCATAAATATAGAATTTTAGTAAAATCATCAAATTATTTAAAATAAAACATCATTTTTTTTATCCTTAAATGACCAGCCAAACTTGAAAGTTTCCCATGAAAGGACCAGTCTTATGGGTAATCTTTGGTGAAGCCAACATATATGCCTTTTGCCTTTATAATGTAAAATTCATCTATAATAGAATGAAGCTTAACAGGTTTTTGTCTCTCCTCATCAGACATACTAGGCACTTAGTCAACTGATACTGGAGCTTTTTGTTGCAACAACTCAGAATAAAAAGAAAATAAAATTCTGACAAAATACCATGATGTGTTGTTTTTGGTTGTAATTTTCACTCTAACAAAAGAAGTGATTTATGACTTTTCTAGCCGTAGTTTTTTTGGTGTATAATATTCAGACAAAATAATCTGAAGATGCCCATGGACGAGAAAAACTGGGGAAAGAAACAGTTCTTGTGTCCAGCTGTATTCAGTGCTCTGTAGATGGCAAAAGTTTTAAAAAGTCATAGCTCGTATGTGAGGGATCCTGAGTGATTTTCGGAGGTGGATGTGTACAGTTCTTTAAGGTGGGCAGGGGTTTTGTGATTTTGTCATTTGTGATTCTTGTTGCCTGCCATTGTGATTACTGCCTGAGTAGTGTTTTGTCTGTTGGATTATCTACGCTGTTCTTGATTACTGGTGATTACCCTTGCTTTTTGACCAACCTAGATAAAGCCCTGCAAATGGATCTGTACGCTTCTGACTCCCTGTTACAGAAGACTTCACCTGAACAGGATCCAGCTGCTTTAAACAGCATCGTATCTGAGGTAACACAGCAAGCATCAGCACTCGCTGCACACCACAAACAGTTAGATCAGCTGACGACAATGACCGGTGAGCATCACCATCAGCTCAACCGATTGACTACTATGACAGAGGAATTAGTACGGTCAATTCAAACGCTCACCACTACTGTGAATCAGTCCATCGCTCCGGCTAGTCCCCCAACACCTGCAGTTTCAGTGCCAATTCCCGCCATGCCCGTTGTACCCGCCATTCCCGCAACTCAGGCCAACACGGCTCGACTGGCTCTTCCCGAGAAGTTCGACGGCTCTCCCGGTAATTGCAAAGGCTTTCTTATGCAGTGTGCTATTTACATGAAATCACAACCGCAAAGCTTCAATTCTGATGATCAAAAAGTGTCATTAGTCTGCTCTCTCCTCACTGGCAAGGCACTCAAGTGGGCTACTGCATTGTGGGAGGGGCAACAAATGGTATTTCCCACGTATCTACATTTCCTCTCTAAGTTCAAGGAGCTTTTTGATCATGCAGAGGATGGCAAGGAGGCTGAGGATGAGCTACTTAACCTCTGCCAAGGATCTTCTACTGCGGCAGATTGCCATGTTGGCATGTTTCGCCGGGGGCTTAGAGCGGATCTGCAGGCAGAACTGACATGCCAAGACAATACTACAACCTTGGAGGAGTTTATGGACATGGCTATTAAGATGGACCACCTACTCCGCTCCCGCAGAGGGCGCCATTATCCTACTGCCTCACCCCAGCTTCTTAGCTCCACGACCGAGGAACCAATGCAGATTGGGTATACCCGCCTGTCCGAGGAGGAGTGTGAACGAAGGATGAGAAACCATCTGTGCCTTTACTGTGGCCAATCTGGACATCTTCAGGCTCAGTGCCCCGCCAGACCTCCTAAACCCTAAAAGGGCCCTAGGAGCAGGAAGGATTCGTCACACACCCGAGTCTCTAACCCTCATCACCAACAACCAGCACTTCGAGTCAATCCAGTTCCACGTAGCGCAATCACCCAACCATGCCATCATTCTGGGACATCCCTGGCTCCTCCTACACAACCCCCAGATTTACTGGAAGGAACAAACCATCTCTCAATGGTCATCCACCTATCACCAGAAGTGTCTCAGCTCACCTATAAGGAACTCATCCATCACGCCTAACACTCCACCCGAGAACCAGTCACTAGAAACACTTCCGGCAGTATATCAGGACCTCCACCTGGCATTCAGTAAACTCAGGGCCACTCAACTACCCCCACACCGCGATACGGACTGTGCCATTGAACTCATCCCTGGATCCATGCTCCCTAAGGGTCGCGTTTACCCTCTGTCACAACCCGAAACCCAGAGCATGCAACAGTGCATTGAGGAGGAGCTTGCCATAGGCTTCATCCTTCCCTTCACCTCTCTGGCCTCAGTAGGCTTCTTCTTTGTAAAGAAGAAAGATGGAACCTTGAGGCCTTGCATCGACTACAGAGCTCTGAACAAAATCACCATCAAATACCACTACCCATTGCCTCTGGTCCCCACTGCTTTGGAACAGCTCCATTCAGCCCGTGTTTTCTCCAAATTGGACTTAAGATGTGCGTACAACCTCATTCGCATCCGGTCGGGGATGAGTGGAAGATGGCCATCCACGCACCTCCGCTTCATTCAGCTGTTACTCATTCATCTGTCATTATTCCACCTATTTAAGGCGCAGACTTTATTCACTTCTTCACGAAGTCTTATCGTTCCCTTTAGTCGGTATTCTTTTTCCCTGTTTTGGATTTCCTGTGTATGACCCTGGACTGTTTATCCCGTTTGTGATTCTAGCTGCCTGCTATTGTCATTACTGTCTGAGTATTGTTTGTCTGTTGGATTATCTACACTGTTCTTGATTACTGGTGATTACCCTTGCTTGTTGACCAACCTAAATAAAGCCCTGCAAATGGATCCGTACGCTTCTGACTCCCTGTTACAGTAGTCTTCTGATCTCTGATTTTATAGCTGAGCCAAACCACCTTAGCTGGGCCTTTTTAGCTCTGCATGGTCTCCTAGCTTACATCAGCTAAATCCAACCTGGAAAGCTGGAAATGTGTCCAAAACTCTTCTATAACCAGTTTGCTGACCAGTACTCAATGTACTCAAAAGTAATCGTATGCTGTACTCATACCCAACACTGTTCCTGAAACATTCTTTCAATCAGTCAAACACCTGCTGTGAACAAGCACTGAAAGAAAGACATATAAGATACAAACTACAACTTTATTTAGCCTCAGCCTTAAATGAACTGAAGGTAAAAGACATAAAGGGGGGGCGTTTTCCCAGACAAGATTTAGAGTAAGCCAGGACTAGGTCCTTGTTAATTTAGGATGTTTAATTAGTTTTTAGAAACAAGTCTTACAAACATTACCTGTGAGCATTTAAAGACCAAACAACGGAAGTAATGTATTTTAAGATACGTCAGTACAATTCTTTTTTTTATTGTCATGATTAAGATATATATATATTGGGTGAAAACAATGTTATGATTGCATATGTAGGGGTGTGATTTTTTTATACTTTACACATTTATGAACAACCCCAACCCCAGCCCTCTAAACCTACCATCTGTCAATAAAACACAAGATATAGAAGGCAGATGAAACCACCGTCATAATGTATTTGATAAATATTCATATTTCAAGTCTTTTGAGGCCAAACGATTGATTTATGAGAGGACCAGTAGTCGCTGTCTCCTTCTTCTGCATACTTCCTGTGCGCTGCTGCAGTCTGCGCAATTTTATAAAATGCAGCTACAATGCTTACGTTACATTTGTTGTGAAATGGCTTTTGTGTGTCTCGTGATTGATTCCATCGTACTGTTGTGAAATACTGTTGTGGCTCTTGTGTATCTCGTCACTGACTGCATCATGCTATGGGACTGGAGTATGTTTTCTGAGTGAGATGACAGCGTGTGAACGGAGCAGGATAATTTTTAGTGATTAAAACCTTGTGTTTTACTCTTCTTCACATAAAGACTTGGAATGTGGCACGACTTGTTTGTAATGTATATATACCGATTGTTTATGATTCATTTGTGCCAGTGGCGGTTTTAAGCATGGGCGAACAGGGCAGCCGCCAAGGGTGGCATTTTTTCATGACACGTGGGGGGTGGCACAAGCACTAATTGGGGAAAAAAATAATCTGCGCCCCCAAGCGGTTTTCAATTATCTACAATAGCCTACCTGGGATTATGGCATTTAAATAGCCTAGCTTCAAATCTAGCACACATAAAAACAAGACCATTCTCCATTCTCATGAGGGAGCATTTCTGCACCGCAAAGGCACACAACACTATGCGTGTGCAAAAGTGCGCTCTTGCAAGAAGGGCGCTAAGTAGCACTCGCACAACCCTCTGTGCTCTCTCAGCTGCTCAACCCATGCTCGCTACTCAAGTACATTTTTGAGACTTTGGAGGCAAGGATCAAATTAAATCAATAATTAATACTTTATGAACAACAATACAACACCAATGCATATTTGCAGTAGAATATAAAAATCACTTATAAAACATGAAATTGAATGAGTAGTATAGTCATTTTAAGTATTGAGAATCAATTTAGAATACTATAAATCTGTTTTTGAAATGATTTCTTTATATCACACATTTAACCATATCTTTAAAAAACAAAACATAACAGCATACACTATCCTTCATTGCGTCAAACATCCATTATGCTACATAATTCTTGCTACGTAATTTTCATATCTGACAATTTTGGATAATACATTTTGGGATCATTATTTTTTGGCAGCACCTATTTGCACCAAGTGCACATAGCATGCCAACTTAAACAAGCGATCTTGTCACATTTCAGAGAACATACAGCATAATAGTTCAAAACAAGTTTAAATCCAGCCCTGGTAGATAGGTTACGTAGCCTGAGAAGGGTTCCCAACCTGATTTTGGTAAAAGTTCTAGTGCTCGGAGCAGGCAAATCCTTATGACTAAGGCAAAAGATCTGTGATCCGTGACTTTTGGGCAGCGATATTACTCGGGCACAGGCTTGAGAGAGACAGCGCGAAGAGGTAGTTGTCTCGAGCTCAGACAAAGAGGCTAGAGAGCGTGAGGCTTAAGAGCTGAGTCTGTAATTGAGTTCAGGTGAAGCCAATCAATACTCTGGTGACAGAGAGCGAATGGAATTAACTGATTCAGGATCAGTAGCCTGGGGCAGCGTGACATCACCCCCTCCTCCACGAGCGTCTCCAGACACTCTTCACCGACGGCGGGGGCGACCTCACCCTCTCGGGGACGGATGATCCGGATGGATGCGGTGGAATTCAGTGGTAAGTGAGGGGTCTAGCATGTCATCTCGGTCCACCCAGCATCTGTCCTCTGGCCCATAGTCCTGCCAGTCAATTAGGTACTGGATCCGGCCCAGCCGCGGGAGTCTATGATCTTTTTGACTCGATTGACTCGTGGAGGAGGGGGGTCCGCATGTTTTGAAAAGGATGGAAGCAGAGGTTCAGTGTGTCGTTTTAGTAGAGAGACATGAAAAGAGGGTGTTATGCGGTACCGGGGTGGCAATCGAAGTTTATAAGTGGCCTCATTTATTTGTTGGACAACAGGGAAAGAACCTATATAGTGAGGGCTAAGTTTTTTACAGGGAAGTCGGAGATGTATGTCTCGGGTAGACAACCACACTTTTTCGCCTGGCTGATATAAAGGGGTCTCTGATCTGCGCACATTGGCGACTGCCGTGAATATTCTGACTGCGCGCTGGAGGTGGACATGAGCGGAGTCTCACACCCGCTCGCTCTCTCTGAAGCAATAGTCTACTGAGGGAACCCTGAGAGTTTGGCCATTAGATGCTGGATGATATCCTGAGGAGAGATTGATGGTGACTCCGAGCAGCCGAAAGAACTCTTTCCAGACCCGAGGGGTGAACTGGGGCCCCCTGTCTCCTCAGGTAATCCGCAGTGCCTAAAGACATGGTGAAATAGAGCCTATGCTGTTACTAGTGCGGTGGGGATGCCAGTGAGTGGAATTAATTTACAGCTCTTTGAGAACCTGTCTACCACGACAAGGATGGTAGTAAATCATTCCGAATTAGGTAAGTCAGAAGGAAAATGTATGCCCAGGTGGGACCAAGGACGTGGTATAGGTAGAGGGAGTAACTTGCCTTTTGGTAGACATCGAGGAGTGTTAGACATAGCGCAAAGAGCACATCCTCTGAGATAGCGCTCAATATCTCGGTTCATGTGAGGCCATCAGTATCAGTTTCGGATGAGCTATCGAGTTCGGCAGCTGCCGGGCTGTCCAGTGCCCGGAGAGGTGTGCACCGCATCAAGGAGAGGTAAACGGAGTGTAGGACGTACAAATGTCTTTCCGTCTGCCACATCTGCCAGTGCGGGTTATTGGACGGTTGTCTGACGTATCTGTTCATCTAGATCCCACTGGGTGGGAGCAAAGAACTTAGTAGACCGCAGGATGAATTCGGGTTCCTCAGGCACTGGGTCGGGTTGGTGCAAGCGAGACAAAGCATCCGGCATGGTGTTTCTGCTCCCTGGGCGATACGAGATCTTAAAATCAAAGCATGTAAAAAATACAGCCAAGCGAGCTTGACAGGGGTTTAGGCGTTTAGCTTCTCGGATATACTGAAGGTTCTTATGATTAGTTATAACTTCAAATGGGTGTTGAGCCCCCTCAAGTCAGTGCCTCCATTCTTCCAAGGCGAGTTTGATTGCCAAAAGCTCTCGATTACCAATATCATAATTTTGTTCCGCCTGTGAGAGTTTCTTGGAAAAATAAGCACAGCGATGCAGAAATGGTGGGGTTCCATGATATTGTGAAAGGGTTGCTCCGTAGTCGGCCTATGGTGTCCAGATCAGTGTCTTTTTCCCTCCTCGCAGCAAAGAGGTTAATGGGGCTGTACATTTGCTGTAACCTGAGATGAAGCGACGATAAAAGTTAGCAAAGCCCAGAAATCTTTGTAGTTCTTTTATGGTTGAGGGGGTTGGCCAGGTTTGGACAGCATCGACTTTTGTAGTTTCCATGGCGACCCCGGCGAGCGAGATTACATAGCTGAGAAATTTAATTTGTGTCTGATGAAATTCACATTTCTCAGCTTTGAGGTACAAGTGATGTTCTCTCAACCATTGAAGAACTTGACTGACGTGAATTCGGTGCAGGGCGAGGTTGGACGAGTATACCAAAATGTCGCCTATATAGACTATTACAAATTGGTGAAGCAAACCTCTGAATATGGTGTTTATGAAATTCTGAAATATGGCTGGAGAGTTGGCTAGGCCATACAGCATTACGCGATACTCAAAGTGACCGGTAGGGATCACAAAAGCGGTCTTCCATTCATCACCGGGCGGATTCTGATTAAATTGTAAGCACTCCGCAGATCGAATTTACTGAAGACTCGGGCCTGCTGTAATTCCTCCAACGCGGCTGGCACAAGGGGCAGTGGGTAGGTGAATTTTATAGTTTGACTATTAAGGTCTCTGTAATCTATACAAGGTCTTAGACCGCCATCCTTCTTTGCAACAAAAAGAAACTAGAGGCTGCAGGTGAGGTGGATGGTTTAATACATTTTTTTGTAAAAAAATCTTTCACATACTCCTCCATAGCCTGTCATTCAGGGAGAGAAAGTGTGTAAATTCGGCCTTTGGGGAGTGTAGCTTCTTGAACAAGCTCTATTGCACAATCCCAGGGCCGGTGTGGTGGCAGACGAGTAGCTGCCGTCTTGCTGAACACATCGAGAAAAGCATGATATTCCTGGGGAAAACTGTGGAGTTGGCAGTCTCGGGACTCTCGAATGAAGTGGAATAAAAACACAGTTCGGCCACTTCGGGTTCAGGCAGTGCACTTATGCAGCGAGTGTGGCAGGCATTGCTCCAAAATAATACTTCTCCTGTTCCCCATTGTATTAAGGGGTTATGGAGAGCTAACCAAAGGCGTCCTAGAATTACATCAATTGTGGCATTACGTAATACAAGGGATGATATCTCTTTGGTGTGCAGACAACCTATTGGTGGTACGCGTCAGTCTGCATGGGCTCCGGACCTGAGCAGTCCAACTCCAGGGACCTTGAGGTGGCTGGAAGATTTACATTTAAGTGCTGAGATACAACGGTGGCTTTTTTCAGGAAGGCCTCTAGCCCAACGTTGTCATCATATATAGCCAATTGCGCTCGAATGACGGCACGCAGACCCCTGCAAAAGACTAAAACATAGGATAACATCAGAACGCTGGATGGCGTCAAATCAAACAAGCGATCTCCTCAAATTTCAGAGAACATGCAGCATAATAGTTTAAAACAAGTTTAAATCCATCCAGCCCAGGTAGATAGGTTACTTAGCCTGAGAAGGGTTCCCAACCTGATTTTGGTAAAAAGTTCTAGTCCTCGGAGCAGGCAAATCCTTTTGACTAAGGCGAAAGATCTGTGATCCGTGACTTCTGGGCAGCGATATTACTCGGGCACAGGCTTGAGAGAGACAGCGCGAAGAGATAGTTACCTCAAACTCAGACAAAGAGGCGAGAGAGCGTGAGGCTTAAGAGCTGAGTCTGTAATTGAGTTCAGGTGAAGCCAATCAATACTCCGGTGACAGAGAGCGATTGGAATTAACTGATTCAGGATCAGTAGCCTGAGGCAGCGTGACAATAGCAACCCGGGATTATCAGAGATTAATTTTTATGACATTAAACATTTAGTTTACTGTTTGTATTCTATACTAGTTGTAATAAAGCAATAAACTCATGGCCACGACTTATCTTGAGGGAACGACATATTTTTCTTGTGGCCATGAGAAATGGAAGTCATTCCCTCACAATAACATCTCGAGGCCACAACATCTTTTTCTGTAAGCCTACACACATTTATGTAAAACATATTGGGATTAAAAGAAAATGGTATTTTCAAAACAAGAATCTGCTTCTGAAAAAATGGCAGTGGCTTGAAAAAGATTTTAATAGCTGTCGTCATTCTGCTCCTCCCATCCCAACTATGCTCTCTGTTTTTTTCCTCACTTGCTCAGTCTCTTAGATGTTTGGCAGAAGTATATAGGCTACCACTTTAACACAGAGAAGATAAGAAAGAAACAGGTCTCTAAAGCTATAGGGAACAAATAGAATTGCCTAAATGTAAGTAACATCTCTTTGTTTATATCTTGATAACATATATTTTCCTTTATTTATTTATTTTAAGTTGTCTTCACTATTAAACATATTTGCAAGTCATTATAAGACAAACTTGAGGAACAAGATGTGTCCAAAACAGAATTATAAATCTGGAATCTGGTATTTCACATTACGTGAAAATGATAACAAATTCAAACTAACTTATCATAAAAACAAACAAATATTTCCTCTTCAAAATCAAGAGGAGAAAC
>JAUMHQ010040765.1:0-11700 GCA_032361165.1 Enteromius paludinosus | reverse complement strand
ATGAAAATACAGTTAGTAAACATTATATATACGCTCAAGAACAAGGCGTTTATAGATGCACTTGTAAACTGTTTACTTACACATAACAATGGTTTATAAAGTATGAAATAAATGCTTACTAATGCTTAACTAACCATTCATAGTGTGTAGTTATTATAAAGTGTTACCTATTCTTTTTAAAGGAGCTTTTTTCTTAGGCTTTTCATGTTCAGTTAGGCTATTTCACTTTAATGCCAATGAAAAGAACCTATTCTGCTATTGATTGAAGTGAAATTGTTGAACTTACATATTGGAGCCTGATAAAAACGCTAATTTTAGAAGAAAACTTCAAATGAAAGAGAAAGAGGCTTTTGCATCTCAACTCTATACATGTGCATTGACGCCAGCTAGTGGTTGTTGTTTTTTTTTGGTGTTTTGTCAGTAACATAATGCCAGTTAATGAATTAAATATGAGCTGCCATTTATTAACCTAAATCTCACAGATACATATTTTTTTCAGTGCACTCACAAGAAAAGGACTCCAACAAAGGCAGGAGACCACTGTTATCGCGGCCAGCTGAGTCATCATCTCCACATCCAAGGAGTGCAGAGATGAAGATGAGAAGGATCCGTGTCTCCGAGTGACACTTGACCTAACACATCTGTCCTTCATCCTTGCCTGGAGCAACTTCAGCCCACTTACAGTGTTGGACACGACTGAGACGGTCAATGTTACAAGCCCCAGTGTGGAAAAAGCCAGGGCGAGGCTGGCGTCAGCGATGGAGAGCGGCCCGTTCACAGGTAAGAAACACCAGGTGCCGGGGAACTGTGCTTTGTAGTTGCCCACGTTTAGCAGAGGGAGTCCTGCCAAAGTGAGAGCCGTGAAGGTGATGAGCAGCACGGTGAGGCGGACACGTGTCATTGTGACCACGGCCGGGTGCAGGAGAGGTTGTGTTATGCCTATGCAGCGCTCCACCGCCATTGCACTGCCTAGAAGCAGAGGACAAAGGCCAAAAAACACCATGCAACTTCCAAATAATTTGCAGTAGACCTGTGGGGGCTCTACTATTACTGCCGCCCCGTGATGCTTCAGCCTCCCCAGATGGAGGTGAAGCGCCAGAGCCCCTGTGATCACATGACCGGCCAGGTCGTTGAAAAGCAGGGCCGAGGCCAGCAGTAGAAACGGCACTTTGGCCCGTCGTCGGAAACGGGCGTAGGAATGGGCTAGGATTGCTAGTGCGGTTAGATTTGAGAGTGCGCCGAGGGTCATGGTGAAGTAGGACATTCCGAACGCTGGAGGGTTAACCAGAGCTGGAGGCGTTGAGTTTGCCGTTTGGTTGTCAGGACAGAGAGTTGTGAGATTGCTGGAGTTCTGGCAGGAAGTAGGGAAGGAGGTGAACAGGATATCCATGGTGTGCCAGTCAGGGAGCTGTGATGGACGCTTCTCTTCAGGGATGCTCCTGCTGGGAGCTTTATTGCGATTGCGGTCAGTAGAAAAGGATTCATCTACTATTGCTAGAAGTAGAAAAATTCAGAGAGATCATTTCAGACTTGATAGATATTTAGTGCTTAAGCTGACATTAAAATTCAGGACTGGAATCATACTGAAGAAAAACACTGGCAGTGGCACCCATGCATAGAAAATTACGCTGGCTCACTGAATAATCAAAATTCATTGACAGGAAGACACTACTGGGTAAGCTGCTTGGCATAAAAATTGAATAAATTTAATGCAAATGTAACATTAAAATATGTTGACTGTTTGAAATTTTGAAATCACTTACATTTGTCCTTTTTTTTATGTTATTTACGTATATATTATTATATATTTTCATGCGTTTTCTTAATATTTTAATATTTGGGTTTTTTAATTGTTCATATTTTATGAATTTTATGAAATATTTTATTTTTATTTTTTATTGTTATTTTTAAAATGTGATTTATTTCTAAATATATTTATGTAGATCTATAATATTTAAATTTATTTCATTTCATTCGTTTTGTCTTTTTTAAAATTTAGCTTTTATGTTTTATGTAGAATTTAGTTTTTTATTACTAAAATTAAGAAATGTTGTTTTGGCAACTTAAGGTTTTTATATTTTAGTTAATGTTTACTTTAATTTGAATAAAGAACATGTTTCTAATGGTATTGCTTTTAGTTTTAGTTAATGATAATACCCTGAGCTACACTAAAAAAAATAACATAAATAATAAATAAGCATAAAAAGTGCAAATGAAAGACAATAAATAAATAAGAAAACACAGAGAAGAAGACAAGAAAGGGTTTTTGCACTGACGGCATAATCAGTCTGTAAGAGCAACATTAAGAACAAGCTGCTTTATGAGAACACAATGAGCCTCTGCCTGCGTATTTTGAAAAGTGCGTGCTTTACTCACTTTATTATGTTAGATTTCTGGCTTTTATTGTACTCTTGATTATTCAACCAGTCATTTATTTGAGAATTCAGTGCCTGTACCAGAAAATATCCCTGCTACATTACTGAATTATTTTATCGTTTATAATTTTCTTATATAGATATATTTATATTTGGCATTTTTACTGTGGGATGAATAACAGGCAAAGTTTGTTTGTATGGAATCAAGACTATTTGCCAAGAAGGAAATACTGTCAATACTGGAAGAATATATAGCCCTTGTTTATCTACCTTCTGCTGTGCCAAAAATCCCTTCATTTATCCTCCTGTCCCTCCAGCACTGCTCTCACACTCTGCTTTGTTAATTCACACTGTTCTTATCCTATTATCCTCCCCTGAGTCAGTTTCCTAAAGTTAGGTTTGCCCTGTAAAGCACAAGTTCACATTGCTGGTTTTGAACAAAATTAACAAAGTGTGAAGGGAATATATATATATATATATATATACATACACACAATTTGGAGCTGTTCTGACCAATAAAATTGACTTCCATAATGCAATATAGCTTAATATTACAAAATAAGCTAAAACAAACAAACAAACTAACAAAAAACCAATTATTTTTTGCTTACTTGACACACACACACACACACACATAAATTATACTTTTAAAGCAATTTTTAAATCTAGAAACCATTTAAAGGAACAGTTCACCGAAAAATGAAAATTCTATCATAATTTATTTAGCCATATATCGTTTCAAACCTGTATGATTTTCTTTCTTCTGTTGAAAGCGGAAGATAATTGGACAAATATCTCAGTATTTTTATATAATGGAAGGCAACAAAGCAGTTTATTACAACAATTACCAACATTCTTCAGAATACCTTTTTTTATATCCCACCAAATAAGGAAAGTCATACAGGTTTGAAAGGACAGCAACTTATGATTACTATAAGTTACTATAGCTCAGGGGTAAAAAATAATATTGACATGTGCAACTTCTTCTGACACTTTATTTGGATGGGTTCACAACACACAACATTCTGACACCTTTCAGGTATATATCAACTTACTCTACTAACTCTAAACCTACCCTAACAGTCTACTCTGAGAGTTAGTAGATATGTACAGTATATCTACTATATACTGTACTATATATGGATTTTTCTTTTCAGATTCTGTCAAAGTGGAAAAGACCTATGCAGAAAATTGAAGACCCCGCCATGATTTCTAAGTAAGAGAATTTGCAAAAATCACAGGGTGATCAAATACTTATTGACCTCACTGTAGTTGCACTGTGACTACTGTAGAAGTACAGTGACTAATTGGTGAGAATTAGAATTAAGTTGAGATGTACAGTAGTTAAAAAGTTACTTACTAGTTAAGTCTAAGTCTACAGTGGACTATCAAAATCAAGTGTAACCGTGTTAATAGAACCTCAGTATAAAGTGCAGTCAATTTAAGGGCTATTGTATTTGCATAATCAATGTTACAAGCACAAAAAGCCTGTGAAATGTCTGTCTTAGTGCAGTTTTGCTTTCTGCATTGATTTATATCCATGGCATCAAACACAATAAACATCATAAATCTTGATTCTTGATCATTTAGAAGGAGGGGGTGTTGATTCTAAATCGTTTTTTTTTTTTTTGCATAAAAATGTGCATCTTCCAAAATAAATGATCAGTAATTGTGGGTTTTTAGGAAATACAAACGCTTTATCTGCTAAAGGTTACATTTATTAACTTTTGAGCTAATGGACATGAACACGATGCACCCATTTTTAACTCACTGCTCTGAAAAACATTGATATTACAGTGACAAAAAGACTGTATCACAGTATTTCACTTACTCTACCACTGAAAATGCTGTGCGCGTTTGTCCAACAGCTGCTGAAAGTCATAGGTTCTCCATTAGAAACTCAAAAAAAGGGATTTCTTTCATAGAGATAAATACAGCATATCTCACGGAGGTGTACTCTAAGAGTTTTTCACACTCAGAAAATGGACTTGGGAGACTAGACAGGGCAGACTATGTGGGTCTCTTACTCTTTCTTTTTTAACACAATGACATGGTTGTTCACAATACGCCAAAGGGAAACTGCTGAGAGGATGTAATGAAGTAATCAGCGCGCCCTGTTCTTACTTGGCAAGTTGTCATTTCGGTTACTGTCTCCTGTGCAATCAAACCTTTCTTTATAGTCAATCGTTTCCTTTTATGTTTCCATTCAGCTTTTTTAGTCAACACTGAGCCAATGACAGTAAATTCAGTGTGGCTTTGACAAAAACAACAGTAATTTCTGTCTAAGAAAATGTGAAGACTGTGCTACAGAGCCACACCAGGAAGCCAGTATGACCATATCAGGTCACTGAGAGCCCGTCTGACTGAGAGGAGTTTAAAGAACATTTTGCTCGTTTGAGAATGGCTATTGTGTAGGTTTATTTTTTAAATGGTGCATCGCCAAAAATCACATAGTTTTTTAGTAACCTTGAGTTTCTGCAAAGACATTACAGATACTGAACACTGAAAGAACTTGAAACATTTATTGATTTGTATTGATAATAGCTAATGAATAAAATTCCTCATGCTTTCATTTTGGATCGATTAAGATCTAATATGGTTGGTGACCGTCAGACTATTATATTCCCAATTACCAGAAGACACAAAACCAATCTCTTCCAGTGTTAGCACAATGGGATTGATAGTAATTAGTTATGGTTACACACCAGTCACTAATTGTTAATCAGATTGAATTCGGCTTTACATTGTATTCAAAAAGCTTGTAAGCCTCACTGAGAAGCTGTATCATATGAAATAAGTGATATAAAACAGATGAAGAGATGTCTGTTTGACTCACCCAGCGTCCCTGTGTATCAGCAGCAGCAGCAGCACTTCTCCCATGTGCTCCAGGCAGCTCTACTCCTTATCACTCCTCAGACACTGAGCAATACAGCCCCTCTCTCTCTCCCACACCCTCATCACTCGTTTTCTGTCTCTCCGCTCTCCATCTTTTACTTTAGCCTTGAAAAGCATCCAGTTTCTTAAGGAACACGCTCCTCAGGTTTTTCACTTCTGATGTTGCATACAGTATACTTGAGTTTGGCTATCAGGCATTGATCTTGCCACAAGCAGTTCGGTTATGGTGCGCTTTATATACAGTTGAAGACTCAATGAGTAGCCCCCTATGAAATATTAATATTCTCAAATGCTGTTGAACAGAGAGAAGATTTTTGCTACACAGCACATACACGATACTTTATTTAGGAAGCTTGAAGCATTTAAAACTAAGGTCAAAATTATTAGCCCTCTGATGTTTATAGTCAATGGTGCATCTTTTTTCCTTGATGACAGCCTTTAGTTGTTTGTTGTAGTTCTCAGCGAGTTTCCGGCATGTCTCTTGAGGAGTCGCAGTCTATTTTTCCTCAGCAGATCCCTCAAGCTCCTCCAGATTTGTTGGTCTCCTGGCATGGACTCTGGTCTTCAGTGAGCCCCACACATTTTCTGTCGGATTCATGTCTGGGCTTTGTGCCGGGCCGGTCAAGGACGCTCACTTTACTCATTTGGAGGTAGTTCTGCACCAGAAGTGAGTTATGGGAAGCAGGTTTTGCTGTCTTTCAAAATATTCTTGTACTCTTCCTTTCTGAAGATTCTTTTGAGAGTTCCAAACGCACTGAAACATCTCCTCAGCATTATAGTCCCACCTTTATCGTTCGCTGTGGGAATGCCGTTCTTTGGGTTGAGCACCTATGCCTTCTTTCTCCAAACAAAGGCAAGATCTCTTTGACCAAAGAGCTCTGCATCATTTTGCTTCAGGTTGTCCTTTAAACTTTAGTCTAGCTTGGAGGCGTCTCTTCTTCTGGTCAGCAACCTCACAGTGCATTTCTGCCCGGGCCTCTACTGTCCATCTTCGTTGAGACATCAGTCCCAGACTTGACTGAATCATTCACTATTGTCTTTGCTATTGTTCTTGGGTCTTTAGAAACCTTTGTCACAAGTTTTCTTTCCAAAGTTTTTAAAAGTTTTTGCTTCCCGCTGCTGTTCTCGACTGTGTGGGGCTCTTCAAACGTCTTGATAATTCTTCTCTCTGCTTTTCTTGACAGTTGAAACGCTTTGATAAACGTGTATGCTTCTTCTGCTTTGTGAGCTTTGACATTTCTTTGTCTCAAGTCTAAACTATTTTTTTATCTTTGCCATAATGACAGTACATATAATTTTACTAGTTGATTTGCAGGATATTAATTCTTAGCTTATAGTTCAGTCGGGCTTAAAGGCTTATAGGATTAATTAGGTTAAGGCATTACTATGTAACTTTTTTTTTTTTACATTTGCTAAATGTATACAATAAACAAGAATGCAGCTTCCAAACTGCCTTTTTGTACACTTATAATAAGTGCTTATGTTTGTGGACTATTTTAGCCTTTTAACGGCTGCGGAGTAACACATAACATAGACATCCACATACCTGCGTGAATCGCCATTGGCATAAACGGTAACACTTTATTTTACGGTTACACCTATTAGTTGGTTATTAGCATGCATATTACTAGCATATTAGCCATTTATTAGTCCTGATTAAGCACATATTAATGCCTTATTCTACATCCTTAATCCTACCCAATAACTAAACTTAACAACTAGTGCACTAACTATTAATAAGCAGCAACTAAGAATTTATTGAAGGAAAAGTTGCAGTTAGTAGTTAAAGGCCAGGTTTCACAGACAGGGCTTAGCCTAAACCAAAATTAGGCCATAGTTCAATAAGGACATTTTATAAACATGCCGTAGAAAAAAGCATTATCAGTATGCATCTAAAGACAAAACAAAGGCACTGACATGTTTTAAGATCGGTCAGTGCAAGTTCCTTTCATTTAAAACAGCTCAGATTTACATTTTAGTCTAGGATTAGGCTTAAGCCTCATCTGTGAAACCGGGGGAAAAAGTGTTACCTATTCTAAAGTGTTACCACATAAATGAAGAGAAGTAGGCCTAGCTCCGGTTAGAATGGTCATTCACGGGATGTGTACAGTTCTGTTTATTTATCGATATAGAGCACCAATAATTACATAGTGTTGCTCTAAAGGGCTCCTATTATGGGTAATAAAAGGGTTCTATTTTGGTTTTGGGAGTTCCCAACAGGTTGATTGTATGCAAGGTCAAAAAACACTTTCATTGTCTTATAATATTCTTTTATTTTTATCTTACTTGCTCAGTGACTCCCGAACGATTCCATCAACGATTCATTTTTCCAAACCCCTCCTTTGCTTGATGCTAATCTGCGGTGATTGGTCTAATTTATTTTTATCATTCCTGTAACACCTGATGAAGCAGCGTTTGTGAGTGCAGCGCTGCTTTGTTTTTCAGCAAATAGCAGGTAAACAGCTATTTTTCCCGCTCCAAAAGCAGCACCTAGTGGCAAAGAATGAATGTGCTTCTTGATTCAGACTAACGTGTAAAGACTAACAAGTGAAGCAGGTGGGCAATATTCTAATGTTTCATGTTGACGTCAACATAAAAGATATTAAGATTTTTCCCTGGGTTGTCCATTAAACTTCAGTCTAGCTTGGAGGTGTCTCTTCTTCTGGTCAGCAACCTCACAATGCATTTCTGTGTGAATCTTCGTTGAGACCCAGACTTGACTGAATCATTCACTAGTGTCTTGGCAGTTGTTCTTGGGACTTCTGAAACATCTCCCACAAGTTTTATTTCCAGCGTTTTTGAAAGCTTCCCGCTGCTGTTCTCGACTGTGTGGGTCTCTTCAAACGTCTTGATAATTCTTCTCTCTGCTGTTCCTGACACTTGAAAACGCTTTGATAAACTTTCTTGTGTATGCTTCTTCTCTTTTGAGAGCTCTGACACTTTTTTGTCTCAAGTCTAAACAATTTTTTTTATCTTTGTATGACAGTACATATAATTTTATTATCTTGCAAAGTTGATTTGCTTTAGCTTACAGTGCAGTTTAAAGGCTTAGAGGATTAATTAGGTTAAGGCAGCACTATGTTACTATTTATGTGTTCAGAGTTTGCTCAATGTATACAATGAGTTAATCAGGAAAAATATTGAAACTTTGGTCATTTCTGAGCGAGATGCTGGAGGTCTAATCAGATTCAATGATCCTTCAGTGAGTTGCAGCTAAAAGTGCTTGGCTAAATGTGCTTAGCAATAAGAGCAGGATATTTCTGAAAGCTATACTACACAAAAGAAAATGGGATAGAAAATAAAAAAAATCCAAATTATATGAACATATAAATTTCCTTTTTACTGAATATTGATGTGGCAACAATATATTATTTGATTAAATTTAGTGAATTTATTACATGATTTTCAAAGGACTTTTTTGGGCAGGAAATATTAGCTATAAAAAAAATAAATAAATGTGTGCATATTTTTAAATGGTATTTTCAAGTTGTTTAAAGTGACTACGTCCCAGCTAGAATTAATTCTTCACCATTCTATGTTTTTAACATGTATTTATATTTTTTAAAAATCCCTCAAGTGTTCAAGACATGGTTACAGCCTTGATAAATATAAGATTAAAATAATTTACTATTGCATCATTCCTTTTTTTTTTTTACTATATATGCACAATTATATAAAGATGATTGAAGCAGTCTGTGAACACACTTTGAACATCCTCTTGATTCCTCATGACCTCAGGTGTTAAGCAACTGAGGTGACTGCTATTTAACATCTGGGGAGTAAATAAGATTAAATGTCTTTTCCCAGCTAGCCTAGAGCTTTTTTCTAATCAATATATTCTCCACAGCCGTCATATAGTTAGTCCTTTGGGCAATTACGGAGTTCAATTAAGATAAGCCTTCTGCTGTTCTTCTGGCTCTGTTTCTCTCTTCATCCTTTTTGTAACAGAGCCATTAGAGGTCCACAAACTTCAGTTCCCTTTATTGTTATTTACTGCTAAGTGTCTCTGTGTGAATCATAATAATGTCACGTTCTGTTTTATGATTTCCTCGCTGCTGAAGTGTTAATGCCTAACGACTACTGGAGCAGATCTTAATCCGTGTCATGTTTCTTTCTGTACTCAGTCGAACAGAACATTTGGTGAAGGACAATTTTTACATTTATGATAAATGACACGGTTTCTCCGAGCCAGTGGATAGAAAGTCAGAATGACCCGGAAAGTAAGATTACAGCCATGCGTGTTCCCAAACTTAACTTGTATTATTATATGGACGCTACGTGTTTGATGTATTACCTCAATCGATACATTAAATTATACAAAATGATAGAACTGGGTATAAAAAGGGAAATGCTATTTGTGTGAATATTTATGGTTATTCAGTATAACATTTTTCTTTTGCACTGAGGTATAAATAGCAATAAATACATCCTGGTGCAAAGAGTAATGTATACTAGCACTCCACATTTGTCAGTATTAGTGGCCATTTAGCAGACATCTCCATTGTTTCAGCTCAGAAGTATGTCATTATTATTTTTGTTTTTTTACAATCCTGTGGCACGTGCAGATCACATTTTTTTAGTGAGGTAAGAGCCATAATGTATACTGTTGTCTAGGTCCACTAGACTACTGAGGTGCAATTGACCTATCGGTAAGCCCCTCCCCTCAAACGCAGATGAGCCAATGGCAATCGAGTATCAGTTGCACTGAGAGTGGAACTCAGTAGGTTTCACCACCATAGAAAAACATTGAAAGATCTGAAGCTCACAGTGTTTTAATGGGGTTTATGCTTCAAAAAAAGAAAACCGATGTGTCTGGGGTGCTTGTGACAGTCCAGGGATCCTGAGAGGATAGGCAATATGATTTATTTGATTTGAAAAGAGCAAAATGTCCCTAAGCATTCAACCTCAATCCAAATAAAAACAAAAACTTGCTTTTTCTGATTGTCATACACTAGGGTCACCAATTTCGGTCCTGGAGGACTGGTGTCCCTGCAGAGTTTTGCTCCAACCCTAATCAAACACACCTGAAGCTGCTAATTGAGGTCTAACTAGGTATACTTGAAACTTCCAGGCAGGTGTATTGAGGCAAGTGAGAACTAAACTCTGCAGGACACCGGCCCTCCAGGATCAAGTTTGATAACCCCTGCACTAGGGTCACCCTATCATACACTCATCAAGTTGCATTTGCAATTTTCAAGCAGTACGTTAAAACTAGAGACATTGTGGTTTTCAGACTGCAGCTGTTATTGTAAAACAGTGAGCAACTCTGTTTGTTTGTCCAAGGGAGGGGGGCAGGGCTTACTGGTCAATTGTGGTTAGTGCTATTTACAAAATAAAACACGTTAGTCAACTACCTTTTTTGTGGAAAGGTCCTATCACTGTACAATCTAGATTAATTCATATCTTACTCTACTTAAACTAGGACACAGTTGGTTTTGTAGCCTACAGAACAAAACGCATATCATTCAATCCAGGCTTAACTCATATTTCAATCTTTGATTTCCTGTTTCACCAGTAGTAGATTCAGCTGAATGCATAATTGGGCTGCTTCACATTCACAAATTTAGCATATCAAGGTTTCAGCTCTAATAATCATGACATTTAAAGAAGCAGATTCTGGAGACACGAGGGGAATCCAAATAAACATTTTAATATCCAAAATCTGCATCATCAAAATATAAAATAAAATCAGCATTAAAAAGTGGTGGGCAGAAAAGGCAAAGTGCTGAAAAATAATGATGTGTGTCAAATATGAAACTCTACATTATCATAACTAAATCATAAACAACATGACTGTTGGAGAATAACGATTACGATATAGTGCAATGAAACAAAAGCAAATATACATTAATATACGTTAATATGTTCTACTATTTTGTATATGAGAATACCAGGAAAATGATGAATTGATAACAGCAGTATCGGGGTTGCTGGTTCTTTTTTTTACAAATACACAGTGTAAAAGTGAAAAATACAATGTCATAATATACATTTTATAAAATAAAAAGCAAAAAAGGAAATAAATAATAAAAAATCTTACACCACTATTGACAAGTTTGGGGTGAGTGGTTTCTTTAAAAGTAAATACGATGCAAATGCATTAAAGTGATCAAGTGACAGTAAAGACATTCATAATGAATTAAGCATTTATGTATACATGTAAATATAGCATGTATATAGTGTGTGTGTTTGTGTGTGTGTATATATATATATATATATATATTAGGGCCGGGACTCGATTAAAAAAATTAATCTAATTAATTAAAGGCTTTGTAATAAATTAATCTAAATTAATCACATTTTAATCGCATATAAATGTTTGACCTGAGAACAGTGAGAAGTAAGGTTTTTCCTATGGATTTTTAGTATATCATTGAATAATGACTGAATACATAAGCTTAAGCAACAAAATATTGTTTATTTTTGTTCA
>JAUMHQ010040674.1:0-11704 GCA_032361165.1 Enteromius paludinosus | reverse complement strand
AATAACTGTAAAAGAATACCTTCATTGAACCAAGTATGATAGAATAAAGATTTGTTTTTCAATAATATATCTTTGTTTTTCCATATTAATATTTGTGGGGTGAAAAATTTGTATTCTTCCAAGATACTTTTCTTTCCCACGTGAGTCAGTCGTGCTCTCTAACCAATCAGATTTGACCTCCCCATTTCGACCAATCATAACCCGCCAGGAGCGCAGCCTAAATCCTGTTTACATGAAATAAAAACCTGTTGCTATGACAGCACGTCCCGGATGAGCGTCGAGGAACCGAGCGATCCCGGGGCACAAGTCATTGGACTGCTTTTCTTTTCAAAATGCAGGATAAAACTAGGAGAGAGTGAAAGTATAAAATGTGATAGATCCAACTGCAGAGAAGGTTTAGTAGAGGAATAGTTTCTGTCATCATTTATTCACCCCAAGTCATTCTAAACCTGTAGGAATTTCTTTGTTCTGCTGAACACAAAGGATTTTATTTTGAAGAAAGTTTGGCCACCATTGACTTTCACATGCCACAGCCACACAACCCTTCAGCACAAGCCTGGTTGCCCACGGAAGCTAAGCAGGGCTGACCCTGGTCAGTACCTGGATGGGAGATCTTCTGGGAAAACCAGCCAGCTGATGTTAGGGGTGTTAGAGAGGCCAGCAGGGGGTCCTAACACCCCAGTATAGTGATGTTAAACCGAACAAAGAAATTCATACAGGTTTGCAACTACTAGACGGTAAATAAATGATGACAGAATTTTCATATATTCCTTTAAAGCTGCATTCTATAACTTTTTTTGGTTAAAAATTATGCTAAATCAATTACTGGAAAAAGTACATAGCCATCTCCCTACTTTAGCCAGTTTCACAATGGTATTTGTCACAATGCTTGTAATTTGAGTGGTTTAGGTTGCTTTTACAGTGTGCCGCCACTCTTCTTTGTGTCATTTCATCACTACTTATCTGCACACATTAAAAGCAGTCCTGGCTAGCAGGCTGTATCTCGTGGATGCTACAGGTGGAGGATCATTTGTAGTCTCTGGAATAATTAAAGGGTTACTCCGCCCCAAAATTAAACTTTTGTCATTACAGTTTTTTTTCAGTCTCTAACAAGCGCTTAACCCTACTTCAGATAGTTTTTCTAAACTCTTAACACAGACTCACAACTACAAAACACAATTGGCCAAATAGTAAATATATACTAACTCTTCATTTCAAAATAGAAGACATCTTTCTCTGCACACACTAAGTTTACCAAAACACAGGAAATCTGAGTCAAAATGAAATTATTCTATCAAAAAAATAACACTTGTTTCCACTTCACAAGGTACATGCAGTCAATCAAAGTACACCAGGTTTCAAAATACTGGCTATTGTTGACATTACAAAAACTGCATAGACTTTTATGTTTCAGTTTTACAGGTATTTGCATGAAAAATCCACCGGGTCTACACTAAATTTCTTGGTAACTGTACGTCCACATGTACAGTAATGTTCACATTCAAAAGCATTCCAGTAAAAAGCAAATAATTTTTTTTTCTTTTACTGTTAACTACAGGAGGTACAGTCGAAACATGGTATGATAGAACAGAAAAAGTTTTACAGTATTGCTTACAGTGAACAAACAAATACTACAAAAAGTATAGATTGTCTGTTAAGAAAACGTAAGCATCGTGGAAATGTGTTCACCGACTGCATATTGGGTGAAAACCACATGAAATGTGTGACTGGTATGACCACAAAAGACCGATGCTGTGCTAATTGTGTTAAGAGTTTAGAAAAAGTATCTGGGTAAGCGCTTGTTAGCGACTTAAAAAAAAACTGTAATCACTTATTACTTATGTCGTTCCATAGCCTTTAAAAGCTTTGACCATCCACATTGTTACATAAAGTCTTTTTATTTTCTTCAAATTTTACAGTAAAACCAAAATTGTTTTTCATTCATGAAAATCTTATTTCAAATAATGAGAGCATGTCATTTTTTAAATAAACATTTTTAACATGTAGTCGCAGATTAATGAGCATTAATTGTGTAGTTATATTTCTTTTTTTCTAGTAGTTATTATTAATGGTTAGTAGAGTGTCTACAGTGGACTATCCAAATACATGTTTATCTCGTTTCTCCCTGTTCTGGCCTCTACACTTTTAGACAACACCTGTTAAAGCCCCCTAAAGATCAATTCCTTTGTTGAAGGCTGTTCTTTATTTTTAACTTACCTGGGATTAACATGGGAAATATATAATGAATAAATGTAAATGTATGGAAGTGCACACAAATTAACAATACTGGACAAGTCAGTAAGACAAAGCAGAACAAGAAGGGCTCATTTGCAAAAACAGATAGCTCCCAAAAATCATGATTTCTAAACTGCAGTTGGGTTATTTTGATTAGGTTAAAAAAACAAAAAAAAAAAACAGCTAACGGCTAGGTAATAAAACTCTTCATATGCCTTCACAAAAGGATTACGATCACTAGAATTTTACGTAAAAATCATGTTCCATAAGAGATTTTGTACATTTCCTACCGTAAATATATCACAACTTAGCATGGCTAAGAGCTTCATTTGGACAAATTTAAGGGTGACTTTCTCTATTTCTAGACTTTTTGCATCCTCATCCTCATTTTCAAATAGTTGTATCTCAGCCAACAAAAATAAATGGAAAGTTTACTGTATTTCTATAGCTTTCAGATGATGTATAAATCTCAATTTCATAACACTTGTGTTCCAGGATCACAGGAGGTTCCTTCCCATTCAGTGGCATGAGGAACAAGCGCTCTTACCAGTGTGGATGGCATTTGAATGTTAACAGTACATTGCTGAAAGGTGTTTCTGAATTCTTTTAACTTGTAAATGATGAGTGAAAAACATGGAAGTTCGTTTTTTTCCACTGAATAGAAGATGTAAAAAAAAGAGGTTATTGTGACTTTTTATTAGGAATGTCCCGATCCAGATCGGCCGATATGTTTGCGCGTTTTGTCAGTAAAGTCGGTCCTGTAATCAGCGGTAAATCCCATCAGGTGTGTGATTTCACATTGAGCCGTATGTACGACACACAGCCGTTGTTCACTGACGAGCTGCGCAAAACCATGTTCATTATCAGCTCGTTACTGACAAAACACGCGAACATATCGGCCGATCTGGATCGGGACATCCCTACTTTTTATCTCCCCATTCTGTCTTTTTTCTTCCAAATTGATATATAAACTCGCAATTTATAAAGATATAAATTAAGAAATACGAAATATAAACGAGCAATTTTGAGAATATAGCAGACTTTATCACTCAAAATTCGGAGGAAAAACGTCAGAATAGCGACTTTATATCACACAATTGTAAGAAATTCCGACATAACTGCTATAACCTTTTATATTCGTTGGCGGAAACGATCAGATTTTCATCATGATTTGTTTGGAAATCATTGGGTTAGTTTATGCTGATGTAACAAAGTTCCCTTAAAAACGTTTTTTCCAACAAACGTTTGATTTGTGTCCAGACTGATGCTTTAGAGCACATTTCTATTGTGAAATGATACACACAAAAAACGTGCACTAATAAATTGTTTTAATATCTTTATTTCCCCCTCCTTAGTCTGTACTTTGTCCTTCATTTCTGTGCTATATTGAATGTTCACACTGAAATATTTCACCTCGCTAGTTAATTGTGGTGAAGAGAACCTCAGAATTGCAAACACCACAATCCGACACCAAGTAGTCATGTGGATGCCACAATTTACACTGAGCATTCAGTTTACTCAAATTGAATGTTAGGTGGAAGACGAGTACATTGACACGCTAACGTTAATTTAAAAAATAAATACTTTAAAAAAAAACAAAAACACCAAAAAAAAAAAAAAAAAAAAAAAAAAAGAGAGAGAATACAATCCCACAGGGATATATCATAACTTTTTCATCCTACATAAAATTGTACATTTTTAAAAAGGCTTTCATCTAATTCTTATCAGAGAAATACAAAATGGTATTTTAACACAACCATAATAATGGTACATCAAAATGTTAAATATTGTACAAAATTGTTTTTTGTTTTTTTTTCTTCTCTTCTTCTTTCAAAGCACTAACAAACAAGGTGTTGGAACTACTATAAATGCAAGAGTGTAACCGGATGTACCTGTCAGCAGCATGTGACACAGTATGTGGTCCTGAGAACAAGGCCTTGATTAATATATATAACCATCAACTCTGCAGCCCCTTTGTCAGGATAACCATAGGCTGCATATCTTGAAGTTGCCTTAGCAGAAGTTCAGAAGAAGTGGACAGGTTCTCATACATAACAATTTTAACATTCTTCACAGTCTCAATCTTTAGTGGATTTCTGAAATTAACAATGCACTGGACTTGACCTCTCTCCGGGATGATCGGTTGAAGAGTTCGCTGTCGTTTGGATGGATTGGACAGAGAGTCTTCACTGAGCTTCAGGACGGATGTCTCAAACTCTGAAGGGCTGTAAAGTTTTAGTGCAACTTCATTTTCGACATGGTTCCCTTGAGAGTGTGACGAGTTCAGTATGGATCCTGAGACTTTCAGCAGACATTTCACATGCTCAGCAGAGCAGTTCCGAAGACTTTGTTTTCTCTCCACGCTGATTTTGTTTCTGCATTCCGACTTTCGCGGACGACCCCTTTTCCGCTTGATTACCGGCATGGTTGTGGAGGCCAAAGCCTCATTGGCCGCAACCTCCGCGGCAGGCTCCGAGCTTACATCTTGAGAACTGACCTTTTGGTCTCCATCCAAGACCGTTTCTGCAAGCTCAACATTTTTGGAGCCGTTATCTGCTTTGTGCGTCTCATTGCTTTTCTTGCAAAATATGAACTGGCTTCTCCGATCCTCAATGTACCGCTCTGTGAGGCCGTGAGTGGAGTAATGCTTTATTATACTGTGCTCAGCACTCATTACTGAATCGCAACTCTCAATCATACACGGGTACTGTAAAGGAAGTCTTTCACTGCACAAGGCAGAAGCTTCATCGGTGGACTTAAGAGCGGGCTTTTCTACCGTCACCCAATGGTTCTGGGCCTTGTCCTCTTTCTTTTTCGAATTCTTCTTCTGCTTCATTTTAATGCTGTTATTTGCAATATTCTCTTTTCCATTGTTAGAACCTGCGCTTACCTTTTTTGCCTGAACATCGTCCCTAACCCCATTCGCTTGCTTCTGTTTCATAGTTTCAAAGGTGGCGTCGTGTTTCTTCATGAGGTGCCGCAGAAGGTTCGACTTGGTCGTATATACCCGGTCACAACCTTCGAACTGACATCTGAATGTGAGGTCCACGCTCTCAAAGTCTCCATCTGCTGAAACCTTTATTGCTTTGTGATCATTTTTGATATGATCAATGTACTTCAAATGACACGTGAAGTGAGCAGAACATTTTGACTGGTCACACTGAAACGTGCCCACCTCAACACCGGATAACAACGCGCTTGCCTTTTCCAACGTGCATCTGTGGAGTAAAAGATAGTGTTTCAACAAACTGGTAACTTTCGGCACTACTTTAGAGCATTGCTTGACTTGGCATCTGTATTCCTGCACTTGGACAACTCCTTCAGTTTCTTTAGCACTGTTTTTGTCATCACATTCTGACTGATGCATAGCCCTATAATGGAGAATAAGATTTTGCTGGATTGAAAAGGCAGCCACACATCCTTCGTGCACGCACCTGTATGGACGGTACATCATTTGAGCATCACTAGAATCCCCAAAATTCATCTCGTCTACTGGCATTTTAGCTTTCTCTTTAAGATCAACCATCACATTTGAATTGGTCTCAATATTTGTCCCAATTTCTCTGTGAGATTGTGGAGTTGCATATTCTGATCTTTTGTCTGGAGCATTAATCGCGTCAAAGAGATACGGACTTGCACCACTCAGCTCTTGCGCTGCAAAGACACCTGGCAGATTTAACTCAAGAACACGATCCTCTTCGGTCAGAGAGGGGCCTTCTAGTTTTATATTTGTAACTGAAAGCACATCAAGATTTACTACATTTTTCTGCGAAGCTTCCACAGTGCTGGCAACCTTAAGGGATTTTTGAGTGGGGCATTTATTTTTTCTTTTGGCATTGATGCCGGCTTTTCGTTTAACATTGGAATGGACAGAGGGAGCTGTCAAATTTGTACTAATTTGGGATTGAGGCTGTTCTGAAAGGGAGTCTTTTCCCTGGCCGATGGAGAGACTGCTGTGCGCATCTTTTTTCGATTTTCTGACCTTTCTATAACCAAGACCGATTTTCAAGCCAGACATGTCCTCTTTTGAAAAATGGTGGACATTTTTGTAGTGAATTTTAAGGCCCGTGGTTCTGGTAAATGTCTTAGAACACAGATGGCAGTTGTAAGGTGCAAATTTGTCAGGGTTTTTCTTCATTTCATTTATCTTTTCTTCGCTGTAGCCGTGTACACGACTAAGGTGTTTAAATAAAGCTTCTTTTGTCATCGCCCCATAAACACAGCCTTCTTTACACCTAAAGGGCTTTAAAACGCATTTCTGCTCCTTTTGTGCAGGTTCTTTTATTGGGGGACACGGATCATTTCTGGGGACAACTTCTCGAAGGTCAGTGCTCACAGACACACATTTGTCTTGACCAAGTATGTCAACTAAATCAAGACGCTGGAGTGCCCTTTCAATTTCTATGATCTTGCCATCGTCACCAGTGTTTGCAGGGGTGAATTCAGCTTCAGTTTTGATTTGTATGCCTGTGTTTGTTACAGGTGGAGAGAAGAAACTGTAGTCTAGGTTAGGCATTTCAGAGGGTTCTTGAGAGGGCATGTTAGTGTTTTGGAGGCTGTCTGTGCCATGCACACCTGTTAAATCGTCTCCATTAAAGATATTTACTTCTGACGGTGCATAGTGATTGTGCTCAAGTATGTTGTTCGCAGGGAGAGGCATCTGCACTGTTGAAATGTCAGGGTCATTCAGAAAATCAAGAAAGGACACCGGTAAATCAGCAGTGAGATCGATTTCATCTACAGGTTTGCACTGAGAACGTTTTGATAAATGACCTCCTAGTGACTTTGTGCTTGAAAACTCTCTATAGCACCTGCAGCAAATGACTTTCCCATCCTGTATAATGGCAGGCCATTTTGTTCTCTTAGATGATTTAATTTTTTTGGATTTCCCACTGATTTCTCCTAAACCTGAAGCACTCTGGTCATCTGAAGCGATTCCTTCCGTTCCTTCCTGTGACAGTTCGTGATTACAAACATCTTCTGGACTTTTCTCCTCAGTCAGGGGGTCAGCGGCAAAGAAACCTTCTCCCGATTCCTTAAATTGAGGGTTTAAAAGATTGGAGATACATTTGATATCTGATGAGAATAACGCGTCGGTACTATCGCTGCTGATGTCTTTGCTTGAATCTGCCAGTGGCGGCACTGAAACGGGACGTTCCTCGGAAGGCAAGGCTGAAAAATATAGGCTGACATTGTGTTCAGACAAAGATCCTGCTTGCAGCAAACCAGTGCTGACGGGAATATCATTGAGATGGTTTTGTCCCATTTGACTGAATCCAGGATTCACACTGGACAAGTCACAAGTCTGATCGCTGTTAAGTGCATGTAGTACTCTAAGAGAGCTGGACACGTATTTTGAGGCTTCGTTCATCACACTGGAGGGTGTGTGGGCACTGGCAGAAAGAGGGATAATTTCATCGTAAGGTGAAGGAGATGCGTAATTTAAGACCGTGTCAGAATGGTATGATGGGTTTGTGTGTTGGTTGTCCGGTAAAATGGTAGTGCAGTAAGGATCATGTACAGAAAAACCTGAATCCAAATTTTCCATTGAGGGTGCTTCCCATGTCTGAGTTACTGGTAACTGCATCAGACCTGTCTGGTTAGGTGATGTTGCACTTTGAGTGTTTTCAAGCGGAGAGCAAAACTTGGCACTTGGAGACATGACACTTGGCATACTGTTGTGACTGGAAAAAGCCGAGTCCATCAATGCAGTGTGTTCAGTTTGTTTGGATCGGCTTGTCTGAGAACTAGGGGTGGCATGCTCAGAAGATGATTTTTTTGCAGCAATTTCCGCAATCCGTTTGTATTTCTTTGACAGCTTCCACTCATCGAAGGCCTCTGAATGAACATTTTTGACATGCCTCGATAAACTTTTCGAGGTGCTGTATTTGCGTGTGCAGGTTTCGAATGGACACACGTGAGTCAGACCTTCTTCTCTGTTGGCTTTCGTCACAGCGGGAGATGACTTCAGTGTTGGAGGCTCCGGCTGACTCTGTGGAAAAGAAAACAATTTTTTGTCTTTCAGGAGTGTTTGAGTTTCACTGTCAGCTTCGCTTAGAGCATTTAAAAATACTGGATTATTGCACTTGACGGGAATAGGCTGCAGTCTTACATAGCATGATTCGAGATGTGATTGCTTTGCTCTCCCAAGACAAGGAGATGTCTTCGCTCCTTCAGGCTGAGTAGCATTCGTTTGGGAATCATTTTTGCTTACTGCCAACCGAGCTGTTCCTGATGCAAGGTGCTTAGGCTGTTCCGTGGGATCGTGAGCAGTGTTTACGGTGTTTTCAGCTGGGGATTTCACTTCCGCTGGGGTAGAAACCTCTTCAATTTGGCTTGGAGGCGACTCTAAGGCAGGACACGTCGAAGCTGGTAACTCGAGTTGAGAAGGTGAGCCCACTTCAACAGCAGAGCGGTCCTGCTTTGTGTGTCCTTTCTGATGCAAATTGAGCTCAGACAGGGTGTAGAACACCTTGTCACAGTTACGATTTTTGCAGGAGAACGACACGTAGTGCTGCGCTTCATGATCATACAGCAGGTATGTCTCGCTGAATACCCTCTCGCAGTTGGGATACGCGCACTGTGCCTTAAAATCAGCATGTTCTTTTCTGTGTATCAGAAGCTCAGCGTGAGAGGAAAAGCTGCAGTTACAGCCAAGCTGAATGCAAAAATATGGCTTCTCACTGCAATGCATCTGTAAGTGATCGTTAAGGTGGGTCACATTAACGAACTGGCGGTGGCAATATTGGCACACAGCCTTCTGGCTCTGCGTTTCAAGGAAATTTGTTGCTTCCTGCTCATTTTTGTGGGCCTTAACATGTGCAACCAAGTTCCTGAAGTACTTGAAAACCTTCTGACAGCTTGAAACGGGGCACGAACAAAGTTCAGTGTTGTTAACATCACGGATAGGTTTGCCCTGTTTTGGGGACAACGACTTAATTTTACTTTTCACATTTGTGACAGGACTACCGTTTGAAGCACACAAATTATTGCAAATTGTCCCTTGGCTAACGTTGCTGTAGTGCTCTTCTTTGATGTAGTGCTCATCTGCTTGGCTCGAAGTACTGCTGGCTGGTGTTAACTTGGTGTCAGAACTGGGACGTTTCTTGCTCACACCCATAGCAGCAAGGCGTTCCTTACAGGACTGTTTTACATGGGATGCCACGTGAGGCTCTAGAATTGCTCTAGTTTCAAAAGCCTCGGCACATATCGGACAACGGAAAATCCCATCTTGGACATGCTTCAATGCATGCTTTACAATCCTGTGTCCAAGGAACTCCTTATCACACAAAACACAATACTGCATGTACGCTTGCCAATTGCGGAATCGAGCAGAAACAAATCCCCTCTCTTTCATCTTCTTCGATTCCTTTTTCTTCTTTCGCTCTTCTTCGACCTCACTGAGTTCATATGTAGGACTATGGGTAAAATGCAGATGTCGAAAATATTTCTCGTCAAGGTCATGGACTTCATTGTCTTCACTGTCAGTAAATTTGTCAGACAATATAGCTGCTGCCTCCTGACCCATCAAAGCAAGGCATTGACGTTTTAGGGTTTTCCAGTCCCAGAACTCTGGATCGAAAGGCCACTTAGTCTTTAAGGCCAACAACAGGTCACAGCGTAGTGAATTTAGAACCGGTGGATCATCCTGCTCAAGCTTTTGGTCGGGCTCATTGAAGAGAGTCTCGACAGCATAATAAGCATCCAAAGACGGCTTTATCAGGAACTCAGTGAGTTGACAAGCCTGTTTTACTTCCAAGTCTAAAGGCAGCAAACAAGAGATTGTTTTGCAGATGGAAATATTGCAGCCCTCGTTATCATTGACTCCCATTTTTAGTGCTTGAATGCACATTTCGATGCACACTGAGAGTCCACCTTTCTCAACCTGAGGAAACAAAAATGTCACCGTCACCCGAATGCCATTGCCTTGATTTCCAAATCAAATTGACATGAAAACAAAAACTTTTCAAACCTCAGCCTGAATGACTTTGATGAGGAGCAGAATATGGTACACACTCCCAGAGAGGCGTGCAAACAGTCTGCATTGCTCCAGAAAGGCTTGTTTTGATTCGAGCCGTATAAGAAGTTTACTCCAAAACAGTGTCAGCTCCCTGTAAGATGTAAGATTAACAGTGATAATCACGATTTATTCAAAAATGATTGCATTTATTCCATGCAAGCTCAAGGGAACTGCTCCGTTAAACTCAATCGCAGTCAGTGAGTTCGCGGTCATCCAGACACATCATAAAACTTCTTTAGTATCAAGTTGTGTTTCTTCACTCATTGCAAAGTTTGTGCATAACTAAGCATTTTAATATTCTGATCATACAAGCTTGCACCAACTGATCTTACAACATGCCTGTGGCTTTCTTTTGTCTTCACATGCACACCAGAAATGTTTTTAAGGCATGTTTATTAAAATGACTTAAATGTCCTAATTGAACTATGCCCTAATCCTAGCTCAGGCTAAGCACTGTCTATGAAACCGGGCCCTGATGTTGATCAACAAATAAGCATGTTGAACCGAAGCTGTTAAAGCAAAGTATTACGTTTCTAGACGAATCAAAGCGTTATATAGCCCACTGAATCATTCTAAGACTTCAAGCTGACAGCTATGAAACCACTCGACTTGAAGTGTGAAAATATAGCAAAAGTACAAAAAAATTGACTTGTGATAAGGCCTCTGAAATAATTCGTTTTTTTGCTCCAAGCTTTCATTAGAGACTAGTTTACACTAGATGGGTCGGCACTAGGATGTTACACACTAAAGAATCGCAGACAACTCTGTCAGCCAAACGCACACGAGAAGAGGTCATCCCTGACTTTACTCTTAGCTTAAGACCTCCTTTCTATACCTTAGTAAAAAATGTGCTTAGCAGAAATACATGATCAGAATATTGACTTGCTAGATAATTATGCATGCACTGTAAAAATACAAAATGTTATTAAGAACATTTATGTTAATCGTAGCAGGCAAATTACAATCACAATTACTTTTACATTGTTAGTGCGAACAAGGGGCTTACCAGGCACAATAAGCTTCACCACTGAGCAGCTGGCGCTTGAAAAATGCCGTGCAAAGACTGAGAGCTCCTTTTTCCTCTTCCTCAGACTCTAAATTACAAATCATGTCCAGAGCCTCTTTGCAGTCTACCTCCTTTATCTGCCAAACATAACGGAATGAATTTAGGATAGAAGTCTATTTAATATATACATGTAAAAGTACATATACAGTTGCGCTTAAAATGATTCATACCCTTGGTAAATATGATCAAAAGGTATTAGTAATACGGATGTATCTTCACCTCTGCCTTAGATTTTCTACATTTTTAAAAGTGAAAGATCAATGACTACAAAAAGTTGTGATTTAAATCGTATTCACTTATTTACGGTGCAAAAAAAAAAAAAAAACACTTCCGAAGTGAAGTAAACTTTAACGGACACTGTGTAGGGACCATGTCGATTGGGA
>JAUMHQ010040593.1:0-11706 GCA_032361165.1 Enteromius paludinosus | reverse complement strand
AAAGTCACCTACATCTTGGATGCCCTGGGGGTAAGCAAATAAACATCTAATTTTCATTTTTGGGTGAACTATCCCTTCAAGTGTTAGAACTGTTATAGTGTTTTTTTGTCAAAACTGTTCGAATGACACCATTAATCCCAGAGGCAAAGTTTTTCAAAACAAGTGAATATATGAAACAAAGTGAATATATGATTTAAGGTCATGTACTTTGGAAATATTGTTTTTGAGACCTTTTTTAATGGTTATTATGCTACCTATAGTCTGAGCTCTATGAAACTTTGCATGCTTGCTAAGACTCATCTGTCATCTGTTTTAACCACGTTTCTTAAAGTTTTGTGTATTTGTTTAAGTTTTATAGGCTTTTGAGTATATGTAGCAACGCCCCTTTTAAAAATACCCTGTTATAGCTGACCAAAGTACAAAATTCAAGATTTTTTTTGAATTATTAATTAAGAGAGGCCTCAAAATTGTTCTGTGTTGGATTGATCCTACAGCGCCGCTTAAGGGACATGGTGGAGGAAAAAAATCGGGGATCGGTAAAAAAATTCAAGGTGGAAAGATTTATTTATTTTTTAATCTTTTGCATTACCTCACAAAACTATTTGCATTCTCTCGCAAAACTTTTGCGTTCTCTGGTGTAACCAGTTGAGTTTCCAGTGGTTCAGACCACTTTGTACTTTCATAATGGAACAATTCATAGAGTTAAACTTTGAATTTGTACTGAAGTAAAAATGGACAGTGCTTAGTTCAAGGTACAGTTTTTACGTCAGTGAAAGACATCTGAAAAGGATATTACGTGAAAAAGGATTAGGTGTGTTCGTCTTGAAGCGGGACTACAGCGACTGATCGGTGTATGACATCAAAGGGAGAGTGATCACAACGCGCATATGGAAGCATCAGCTGTCAAACACATCGAATATGGCTGTAACGGTGCTTCAATCGAACACACTTGTTCTCTCGCGAAGCATTGTTCTAAAACTAAAACCAGATTATAGTAATTTACCATCTCTCTGGGCAAATTCTTGCCACCTTCTTAGAGGAGCTGAATGGGCTGCTATCCTCTTTTGCGGTGGATGGCACCCCATTCTTAGTCATACCCATGTGAATGCAGCTACTGACACTTTAATCTTTACTCTCCTCCAGACCAGCATGGCCTGCCACTTCTTACCTTTTGTTACTTGATGTTCTTCATGAGCATCAGACCAAACTCAGGGAAGCCGATGGAAATATGGTGCTCAGGACCTCCAAGAGACTGTTACTGAACTCACTCTGTGTTCTGATTATAAAAATGTTTAACTGCCCTGTAACAAGCAATGTGTCTGATGTTGAGCTGTCTGTCTTGTCTGTTTGTGAGTCCGAACCATTGAAGCTGTCTGTTCTCCCTACGTCAGTTAGCAAGCCTGTAATAAATCTGTTTTTCAGTCTCCAGTCAGTGAATCAGTCTATCAGCTGTCATCTTGCTCAAGCTCCTCAAATGAGTCTACTATCGCTCTAGCCTTTCCCATGCCAATGGTGTCAATATGTATCATGATGAGGGTTTGTCCTGTTCAGTTTTTGTTAAGGACCCTGAGTTTTTCCTACTGAGTCTGATGTGTGTATTTTCTGCTGTTTTCTGTCACTTTAGGAATCTGAACTAATCCACCTTTACCAATAAAATCAGATCTGTCTTTCCAGCCACTCACAATGAGACCAATATATCAAGTTTGCTGCCCTTGCTGTCACAACCCCCCAAAAAAGCGCTTTTGAATCCCTAAAACTGCCTATCATGTACCCATAAATGCACTCTCTGTGTTCTCTGTCTCTTCTCTGTCAATCTGGTCTATCATCGTTTTCGTAGGTCCTGATCCGTCTGCTCTGCACTGGTGTTTCGTATGTGCCGCTCAAGTGGGCTCCCCTTTTGTCTGCTCCACTCTGGTGGGCTCTTGCTCTGTCTTCTCCACCCTGGTGGGCTCCTGCTCTGTCTGCTCCACCCTGGTTAACTGCTCTGTCTTGGTGTTCTGTTCTGCCTTGGTTCTCAGTCTCTTCACTTCCATGTGGACCCGGCCCTCCATCCCTCACCCTACTCGGCCTCCTCTCCTCCACCCTCCTGGATTTTGGGGCTCTGTTATGCATTTGGTCTATTAACTTCCATTTGTTTATCACAAGATGTCATTTTCCATCATATTTACTTACCACACATACTGTTGCACACCACCCTGGACTTCATCACCCATACTCAATTGCACAGATTGGTTTTATTCCACACTCTCACCTGATTACACATCTGTATCCAGTCAAACACATGCTAAGTCTTAAACTTCCTCTGACTCCCCGCCAAGTATTGCATAGTGTTTATCACTTTCCAAGTAATAGCTACAAAATGGAGCCAGTTTCAAATTTTTCTTAGTTTAGTCATCCATCCTTGCTGGTTTTATTGTTGGACTAGTTCTAGACTATTGCCTGCGCACCTTAGATTAACCTTTGTCTTGCTGATTTGGACACTGTTTGCTAGGGATTGGTACCAAACTATGTACTATTATAGGCACCGACCGAATTGCGTCGGTACTACCGAGTATCGATTCACATCAAATCAATCAGTGCTCAATTTTGGTGCCTGGAAGAACACTTACAGTCTTACAGTCAGTTATTCTGTCAGTTATTCAAGTAAGCATGCCTAAAATAAAAGCCTGCTCCTTATAAACCTGGGAACGCCCTCAGCGTGACCGTGCTCTGAATCGTATGTGGAATCAACCAATGATGAGTTGGGATGTCATAGGTCGGGTGACGTCAAAGAGAACCTAAAGCAAGCGATTTCGCGGCACTGGTCCATTCTAGCTGAGGCAGAGCGCTGTGAGTGTCCACGGATCGCTGACTGCGAGCAGGGGAAATTGAGACGCTATCTCATTTCTCCAGCTTGAGGTCTAGCGCCAGTCATACGAGAAAGGAAGCAGGTTTTGCTACTTCCCCTAGTCAATGCAGCACTATGTTACTCCTCTCTTTATCCGAGGATGAAGGGATAAGAGCGCTAAGGAGACCACGGTCTCTTTATCGCCCAATATGAGGAGCTCTTGAAGGCAGTAACTCGCGTTGCAGCTGATCTAAAAATAGAGCGGCAGCAGAAAGAAAATAAACGCCTTTAAGAAGGAGCCTGCCATGTTTGTCCCAATTTTCACATCGAGGTCTCGAAGTCGTGGCCATTTCCGGCCCAGTTTTCATTCCCCTAAATAAATTAATGGGGATGAATGAAAGTGGCTATAAGACGATTCACATGAATTGAGCAGACGCTTGAAAACGAAGACGCTAGCAATCTTTCTCTCTATGCTGTATCGTCTTTAAAGGCTCCGTCCCAGCCCTCCAAGCCTTTAAGAATTACAGATCTAAAATGCTGGTGGGCAAGGTGTACTCGGGAGCAGGTTAAACTGGTAATGCGTCTGCACATGGAAAAAAAGGGATCCGTGTAACAGGTGTACCAAGCCAACCTGCTAAAAGACCTGGATGGGGGCTCAGTAAAAAAACAAAATGCTGGCCTCTCATTGTGAGCGCTATAGTCGCTCTCCAGTTTGTGAGACTGCTAGGCCGACGCAGACTCAGTCGAGTACATGCTTCTCATACAAGGAGGCACAGAAACAGGGCATGGCCATCTAAAAGGGAAATACATTTCCTTCCGTAAAAAAGAAAAAAAAAAGGGTGGTGAGTGGAGCTCTGTTGCAGGGCTTCAAGCAAAGAAAGACTTGAGGGTCGTGCTTTAGGAGATCCTGCATAGGGAGATCGATCTGTTAATCCAGTACAGAACGATCTCCAGCGAAAGCTATTTTCAGTTTCTCCACCCAGAACAAAGTGGAACTGAAAAGCTTGCTACCTCTGGAGGTCTTTAGAGAAGCTCTATTGGTGCTGAAGACCAGTCTTAAAGGGACTGGTTCTCGTGATAATATGGTCTGAGAAAGATGGAGGGACAACACATCAGTTGTCTCTTAATCAACAACCAGGGAGGTCTGCGGTCGCACCCCTTGTACAAACTAGCACACCAGACCCTTGTGTGGTTCCGGGACAGATCCCTCTCACTGAGAGCCATCTACTTTCCCGGGCACCTAAATGTAAGAGCAGACATCCTGTCGGGCAATGGTTTCTCCACACCGAGGTGGTGGAGCAGATCTGGAGAGTATGCTACAAAGAGAGGTGGACCTCTTTGTGGCAAAAGAAAAAGAATGCGCAATGTCCCCTGTGGTACTCTCTAGTTCATCCATCTCCGCATGGGCTGGATGCCATGTTACAGAGGTAGCCGAGGTAGCCGAGGCTCCCCCTCCCTCAAGATATTAGATTATTGTAATGCTTTATTTGGTGTTTGTTCTGCACGCTTGATAAATAGACTACAATTGGTTCAAAATGCAGCCGCTAGAGTCCTTACTAGAACAAGGAAGTATGAACATATTAGCCTGGTTCTGTCAACACTGCACTGGCTGCCTATCAAACATCGTATAGATTTTAAAATCGTGTTAATTACTTAGAAAGCCCTGAATGGCTTTGCTCCTGAGTACTTGAGTGAGCTCTTATCACATTAAAGTCCTCCACATCTGCTGCGATCTCAAAACTCTGGCCATTTGATAATTACTAGAATATCAAAATCTACTGCAGGTGGCAGATCTTTTTCCTATTTAGCACCCAAACTTTGGAACAATTTACCTATTACTGTTCGGGAGGCAGGCACACTTAGTTTAAATCAGATTAAAGACACATCTCTTTATTCTGGCTTACACTTAACACACCAATACACATTTATTAATCAAATCCTTTAAATGATTGTTAGGCTGCATTAATTAGAATAATAAGAAGAACACCTAGATGAGCTCCGTGGACAGATCGCCGGAACTAGATGCACACAAACACACACACACTATAAGTCCTTTACACAATCTGACATGTGGTTAAATTGAACTGGAAATTAGGTACTGGGCGTCCGGCCAGAGGAGAACTGGCCCCAACTAAGCTTGGTTCTGTCAAGGTTTTTTCCCCATTCTCTCATGGATAGTGTTTTGGTTCCTTGCAGCTGTTGCCTCTGGCTTGCTTAGTTGGGGACACCTGGTTTTTAGTGATTGTCATTGTCTTGACTACAGAGACCATCTCTGCATTTGATAAATAAATAGTTTCATTCTTGTCATTATACATTACCATTACTCTGTTCTCCTACTTGATAATGTTCAGTGCTTTGCTACACTATGTATTGTTAAAAGTGCTATATAAATAAAAGTGACAAGAGTGCCACTGCAGGGTAGATCCTTACTATCCTGGACAAACTCAAGAATAACTTTAATGTGGAGGAAAACTTTTAAGAGAGATATCAAGAAGAAGCTCTGGACAGATATCACCCCCACACTACACGGTATGTAGCTCATTTATAATCGTTTAGTAGTTAATTCACTTGTGTTTGTACTTTAATCTATTTAAAATTAAAATTCATTATCAACATTTTAAATTGTTTAATCTGGTGGTTAGGATGAAAGATTATGACCTTCAATCATTTCTTGAGGTGGCTACTAGAAGAGGAGGAGCATCAGTTTACTACTGTTGTTGTTTATGGCCTAGTTTTCATTTTTGGATAAACCATTCTTTTAATTTAAGCATAAATATATAAATGATAATTGTATGTTATTTCTCTTAGCTCCTCAAATTTTTACCCTAGTGGGGCCTTTTATTATTCTGTTAAGGGCCCCACAATCCAATCTTCTCGATCTAAGTTCTGCAATTGAGTTAGCCATGATTTACTTTTGAATAGCACCTTACTGCCAAAACTGCCAAAACAAAAGCATTTGTGGCTTGGGTGCAGAGAACCATGCATCATAAACATTCTGTGTTCACAAGTATGCATTTATCATTACACAGTAGTTCAAAAAAAGGACCTTGACTTTGCACTGAGATAGAGACAGAGAGTCTCTGACAAGGAAAGAGGACATATCCAGACCTCTTAAGTCTAACCAAAAATAAAAAAGCATGTCTTGTCAAGTTACTCTGAATGCTTCTTAAGCTCTTGGTATTCAAATGGAAACCAAAATCTAGCCGTTTGGATAAAACAAAACAGGGTCTTTGTATTTTTATGTGCAGTTCTTCAATAATAAAGAGGCAGTGTCTCATGCGGTTGTCCAACACAGTCCTCTCAGTGTTCTTGGAAATGGAGGGCAATAAAAGCATCCAAGGTTGCGAAGGTAACGTTACATATGGGAACTCGCATGAGACCAATTGCCTTCAAGTTATAAGAAAAGGCCAATTAATTTTGGTATGCATTTAATTACAGCCAGGTGCACCTCATCACTACATGAGCATATGAGGGCACGGATGTAATACACTTGCAGGTTTTTCATCAGTGCGAACCAGGGTCATGGCAAGGGGATGTAACGTCTCTGTTCCCTCCTTCAGGGAATGTGGGTTATCTTTATAACCTTAGACATTCCCCTTCAGTCAAGTAACTCCGATGTTATATATAGGAACAGACCTATGGAAAAGGCCATGGCCCTGAGTCCGTGTTACGCAGAGACCCCGGTGCCGACAGACAAGCGTGTCAGCAGGAGAGTCTGCACGTAACCTTCCCAATGCCCTGGGGGCCAAATAGGGACCTCACAGGGATGCCAGCTCTTTCTTGTACTGAAGCATGGGTTGGAGGGGCGGAGACATGAAGCATTTCTTACATGTGAATTTAAAGTAATACACTATATCGATAAGATATGAATATAATTTAAGGGATACACAGCCTCTGGCTGACTGTGGAACATGAGGTTTTAGTAGCCACAACCTACTGGGCGAAGGAGACCCACTAGGAGCACAGTTGGAGCTACTCTGCTCTAGGATTTTTCAAGGAGGGGCTGCCACAAGGAGCACTAGGTCGGCAAACCAGGTTCAGGAGGGCCAGTATGGCGCTGCTCCTCGTCCTCCCTGATCTTGCACAGGGTTTGTGCAAGGAGGCTCACTGGTGGAAAAGCATACTTGGGCCCCGGAGGCCAGCTGTGAGCCAGTGCATTCCTGCTGAGGGGCGCCTCATTGAGGGAGTAATACAGCTGGCAATGGGAGGTCTATCTCTGCCTTGCAGAGTTTGAGAGGGGCCGCTGTCTTTTGCCTGAAAAGTATAAGCACTTCAGCACTGCCTGTGCGCGCATGCACCACGACCGCGCACTCAGTCTGTAGGATGGCAACCTCCAAACGCAGGACAGAGGCATCCATGTCTGGGCAGTGCCTACCTGCTCCCCTGGTTCCCGCGCTGGGGACACAGTGCTCTGGATCCGCACCTGAGGAAACAAAACAACATTTGGGTAGATGGGGATCTAGGGGCACTGGGCCCAAAGGTGTGGAAAATTGCTCTCTCTGTTTTTGAAACTGTGGGTACAGCTGAGAGCACAGAAGCTCCCCGTCCTCATCTGGCAGTTGGCACTGAGATTTACTGGGTGTTCTTGGTAGGTCCCTGAGCTGCGAGCAGCGCCCCTCATATGCGGCCAGCTCGATGTTGGGCTCCCTACCTGGCATCGTGTGCCTCAGCGGTCTGAAGGTCTTGGAGCCGCAGGGGGGGCGCCCTTGGCGACAACAGTTGGAGGCGGAGCACCCGGAGACTGGCTGGAGTCCCTCCGGGGCAGGATGTAGGAAATCGCCTCATGCTGCCTTTGAACTGCAGAGAACTCCCGGGCTAAGTCCTCAACAGTGTCGCCGAATAGGCCGCCCTGGGAGATGAGAGCATCAAGAAAGCGAGCTTTTTCAACGTCTGCCATCTGCGCCAAGTTAGCCATAGGTGGGGCTCCCGGACCATGACTGTGGACATCACCTGACCAAGGGACCTCCGTCGCCCCTTTTTGATGAGGGTGAGGTCAGCCGTGGTGTGAGGTTCCTGCAACCCTTTATCAGGACCACCCTCATGCAGCTCGTGGCATGCAGGGCAGTGGTAGCCTGCCCGCAGCTTCAAGCTCGGCCCACAAAGGCGGACAGCCTGGGGGTGGAGTCGCCATTCTCCATGATGGGTGGACTGCCTTTCTTCCTTGATTGATGCGATTTCAGCCGCATCTGACTCCACAGGAGCAGATAGCAGGCGAGTTGTGACAAATGCTGTGGAAGTGTAAACCACCTTGTTGGTTGATGTACGCAATGGCTGCAGTGTTGTCCATGAGGACCAGCACGTGTCTGTGGCGCAGCATCGGCTGAAAGCAACACAGGGCCAGCAGCATGGCTAACAACTGCAGGCAATTGATATGCCAAAGCAGTCGAGCACCTGTCCAGGGACCCGAGGCCGCTTGCCCATTGGCTCGGAGTGTAAACCAGCCTCATAGAGGGGGCTTCCCGCTTAGGAGATGATCTCTATGACAGCACTGAATCGCCGGAGAAGTCTGTCGCATCCCGTGGGGTGAAGAAGTTTCCTTTAGGGGATTTCCAGGAAGGGGCTGCCGCGAGGATCTGTTCCTCGTCCTCCCTGAATTTACACATCTGTGCAAGGAGGCTCACTGGTGAAGGCGTACTTAAGTCCTGGAGACCAGCTGTGCGAGTGTATCCCCGCAGAGAGAGGAAAAACAGGAGGCAATGGGCAGACTCGGGGAAGGCTAAGAAATGTGGCTTGGCCTCATGCCTTGGTGCTCCATATCAGCTGGACTACCTGGGGGTGGAGACACTATTCTCCAGGTACGGTGGACTGTCGTGAGCTGTGGCTGCATGGCTTAGAGGCCTGGAATATGAACAGCGCACAGCGATTTTTTATTTTCGCTTGACTCCACAGGAGCAGATGGCGGGTGAGTTGTGACAGGGAGCATAGTATTTTTTATATACGCAATTACCACTGTGTTGTCCATCCGGACTGGCCCGTGCTTATATGGCTAACAACTCGAGGCATTTTTATGTAATATGCCAAAAGCGGCTGGACGCCTGGCTGCTTGCCCGTTGTATACAGCACCCCGGCCCGTGGACGAGGCACCAGTGTCTTTGACTACGACCTGCCTGGGCACAGCCAATAGATGGCTTTTATTTTTTGGGGAGAGTTTACTCTTTACCTGAAGCCCCTGAAGGCTGAAGTGCCCAAGCACTATGTCCCTGCACATCCTTGTACAACAAATCATGCGAGTGAGCCATTATCAGCCAGTCGCCGAGATAGCTGTTAGGATACGGATGTCCCTCTGCCACTTCAGCGGAGAGAGAACAGCTTTTGAGAGGGACAGGCCAAAGGGTGTTGTACTGATAAGCTCGATCCTCAAATGAAACCAGCGTTATTAAAATGGGTCTGCATCGAGGCAAATCGAGGCATAAAAGCACACATCCTCAGGTCGATGGCTGCAGACCAACGCTGGCTCCGGCTGCATGCCTAGCGCGTGCTTCGGAGCGAGTCTTTTGACCGGCTGCTCCACTAAAAAGGGACCAGTTCAAAGCTCGTGGTTCAGGATGGGTCTCAACCCACCGCTCTTTCTGGGCACGATGAAGTTAGGGCTGTAAAACCCTGACCACAACTCGGCTGGAGGGACAGGCTCTATTGTATTCTTCGCCAGTAAGCAGCATCGTTGTTTGGACGGACTGAGTGTAGCGAATGCTGCGGTGCGGGCGCCCTGCGAACTGAATCGCATAGCCCAGGTGTACCGTCCATATCAACCACCGCGAGGGGCTGAGAAGTGCTATGCGGGCTTCCCGCCCAGTCTCTGGGGAATCAAGGGATGTTGACTGCCGTGCCAGCAGTGGGGCAGCCTGTAAGGGGCAGGGGCAGGGACTGTGAGTCTGGCAGCGCTTACCTGCCTCCCTGGATCCCACGCTGGCGAAGCAGTGCCCTGGGTCTGCATCTGAGAAGACAAAAAAACATTTGGGTCAGATGGGAACCTCTGGGCTCTGGGCCTGGAGGTGATGAGAATTTTGTTAAGACTTGCTCTTTCCATATACACAGAAGCTCCCAGCCCTCCTCCGGGAGTGGGGACGGAGATCCTTTTTTTTTGTCATTGACGTCGTCACCCAAAGAGTAGTCCTCATTACTTCCGGACTGCCTGTGTCAAGAACGCCCCCCGCCCCTCAGGGTGTTATAGGCCGGTCACTGAGCAGCAGGTGGCACCCCTTGCCCGTGACCAGCTCGACGGCGGGCTTGCCGGTTGGGCATCTGGTGCCTCTGCGGGGGTTGGAGCAGGACTGGGTACCGCGGGGGGACGCCCTCATATGTAACGTCGAAGTGATTTGACTGAAAAGGTAACCACTGCTTTATCTATTGATCTGTCATTCAGAAATTCACAAAATTCTAAACTATCACAGAAGTAAAATAATTGAAAATGGGGAGAAAAACTGAAATAAATGTTTTTCTCCAATATATGTTGGCGAATATTATTGGCACCCAATTATTCAAACATCCTTTTCCCAGGATATCAGCCCTGAGTTTTCTTCTGTAATGCTTAAAGAGTTTGGAGAACACCTAATAAGAGATCATAGAACATTCCTTCATGCAGAATCTCTGCTTCTCCTCTTTAGCTCACCTCACTCATTTTCTACAGAGTTCAGGTCAACTGGGACAGGCATGGCGAAAGCTTCATTTTGTGCCCAGGGACCCATTTTTGTGTTGATAATGAGGTTTACTTTGGATTATTGTCCTAATGAAAGACCAAACCATGGCCCATTATAAGATTTCTAACAGAGTCAGTCACATATAGATTTTTTTATCTGTTGGTATTTGATAGAATACATGTTGAAACAAGATGTCCAGGACCTCCAACAGAAATATAGGCCCACAAAACCAAAAATACATATTTATATTTATTTATTTACACAGCAGTATATTTAATTTTACACATGGAGTACTTTTTATCCCTTTGTTCACCAAACCCATATTATGTATTTGCTGCTAATAGACCATAGAAGCCAGGGCATTTGAAGTTCCAGTCTTGTCTGATAACTATTGATTCTATTTGCGGGAGTTTGTTTTTGGATAAGCTAGGATAATTTGTCTTGAAGCCCAACCAAACAACATGTTTGAAGTTTTTCTAAACCCAAGTATTAAGACCCAACTATTTTCTGCAATTCTCTAGCTGTGGTCCTTGGACAGTCTTTAGCCACTCAAACTCAATGTGCATTAAAATGATATAAACACATATCCTCCTTTTTGTAACATTTTATGTTGAATGGAAATTCTTAATTTTTACCTGATGGTGGAAATCAGAATTTTCACTGCTCTAGCTCTTTTCTTAAAGCCACTCAATCCAACTAATTTATAAAGCTTAATTATCTTTTTGCTGCACATCAGAAATATATTCTTTGGTTTTTCTTATCATGATGGATGATTAAGGGCATTTGGGCTTTGTTTCCCTCCTATTAAATTTCTGTGAAACAGGAAGCCAGGGCTGGATAATTTCATGTTTATAATCAGCCTGGAGTTTTAATAAGAATGGGAATACTAGAGAGATATTTTGCTCTAGGGGTGCCAATAATTGTGGCTGTAGCTGGCGCCGATAAATCAGTTATGGCTAATGAATTATGTATTTGCTGTGTCCGTTGTTGTTATTTGTATTGTTTCATAATTCTATGATCTAGATAGGTATTTTGTGTTTATATTCTAATTTGTTGGTATGGTAATTGTTGTATTCTTAAGGTTGATTGTTGAAGGTCACGGGATCCCTCTGATTGATTTAACCTGGAGGCGTTTGTATAGACTCAATGAGCAGACTTGAATTCGGACATGTATGTTACAGCTCTTCGTTATTCTACTGCTGGTTACGAGGCCAATACGGTAAATGTTAATGGTTTGTCTAT
>JAUMHQ010040251.1:0-11724 GCA_032361165.1 Enteromius paludinosus | reverse complement strand
AAGTCTAATGTTTATCAGTACATTACAGAAAATAATGAACTTTATCACAATATGCTAATTATTTGAAAAGGACCTGTACATTTATTTTATACTAAGTATACTACAAATACTTAAGTATACTTCTATAAACTTATCAACTGATTTATACTGACTGATATAAGAATTGTGATTAAACTTTATTTGGAGTATTTCTTTATTGCACAAAGCACAATTCTTAACATTAAGCCTAAAATGTTTTTTAAGGTCACTTTTGATAAGGATTGTATTATCTTTGAGTAATATCTGTGTTAAAATGCCAGATATTTCAAGTGTAGCTGCAGCAAACTTGCAACAGTTCCCACTTTAGCACAATCAGATATACTTCAGTATATTTTTAGTTAGACTTCAGCACTACTTCCACACAATTAAAGTGCATTGAGCACAAAATGAGTTGTTCTATTTTAGCAGACTTTATTTATACCAGTTTAGTTTACCAAAAGTACAAGTGCAGGGTATTTCTATTAAGTACATACATATCTAAATGTGTTTGTAGTATATGTAGCATGAAATAAATGTAGATTTTTGGGTATAGTCAATATCTGAAGTGGATCAAAACCTTTCGTCAAAGCTGTCCTAAAAACTAAAACCAAAATGTGAATTTGTATTAGGACAACTTTGATAAAAGTTTTTGATTCACTTTGTATACAGCTGGGTTCCTGCTACACACATATTTATAAAGTGGGCTTCATTAATTAACCAGAATCTTGTTTTATTGATTTATTTTAGATTTATTGAAGTCATACAACAGCTCAGTGAGAGAAAAAGGCCTACACTGAAATCTCACTGAATTTTGTCCTCCAGTGAGCCGTTAAACTTAGAAGCACAGCGACTGGAGTCGAGAACCAGAGCAGTCTGTAACCTGAATGAATCATTTAGACCAGTTTTATGAACAAGATTCAAAATAAAGGTTTGTTGTTAAATTCCTATATACTGTAGTGTGCAAGTTAAATGGACCGCTTCTATGCCACTTTTGTAAATTGATAATCAAAAACTAATTTATTTTTAAATGTATTATTTATTTGATAGACAGTGTAACCTTTTGAATAAGGCCCCGTTTTATTATTTCCAGTATTTCTGCTGTAATTATGATCATTTTTAATTGAACTTTTTAATAAAATTAATGAATTAATAATTGACTAATTATTTTAGTATATTTAAATTAACACAATTTATTTTGTGACTGCAGTAGTTATGACCTGTATTCTGAAACTGTATGTGCATCAGTAGTTATTGAGGGAAATAATAGAGAAATATTCATCTTTTTATAACTTGTGATTTATTATTGTAATATTTAAAATTAATTATATTATAAGTAATTCTGTGGCCCCCGCTGCCTGGTTAAGAACCACTGCTATAAGGTTACAACCTTTGTGAACCATGACAGCTTCAGTTTCATTGTCAGTTTTCATTTACCTTTGATCATTAATATTTCCCACATTTTAGTTTGTTCTAATTTAATTGCAGAAAAGACATATAGGGTCCAGTATGTTGAAAACTCATTTGGGGCTATAATAGGCCAGTAGTCGGACTGTGGTTACCCACCGGTTACCAGCAGATGCAGTAGGGAAGAAGTGAAGCAGGTATTGCTGCAGGTAGCTGTGACTGTATTAGTGATGCTTGAGTTGCAGTGTTTATAGAAGAAGGCCTGGGGCATGGCTTCCTGTTACATGACAGCTCTACAAATGGCTTTTGCCCATAACAGCATGCTAATGCTTACAGTAAAACACTGGTTATGGTCACAGTCAAGCAGCAGCAGGGGACATCACATTTGTTCCCCTGACTGGAGTGTGTGTGTGTTTGTTTTTGAGCCGGGGGTTCATCACCTTGTATTTGTGCTTATTAAAGAGAGTGGGCAAACATTTTCAGGCAGAACTCATGATTCATTGATTCAGATGTCTACATTTAGGATATTAAAACCCCACATACATACGTTCCACAGAGACTGGGTGGCCATAGAAACAGGAAATGTGTGAAGCCAAAATGTTTTTACAGAAAATATTTCTTAATAAACTGATTAACTTCATTGAACAATATAATGTGCAGTATATAATTTGACGCATTTGGTCATGAGAAGGTTTTTATGTCATTAAGAATGACGAACTTGGCATTTCTTGAAAATCCGCCCCAGGAGAAAAGATCTAGCATCTTTAGAGTGCATAAGAATGCATTTGCAAAGAGTGAAAAATGGCTTAACAGGTGAAGACAGGTGCAGACTTAATGTTCCTTTCACTTCCCTCCATATTCATGCAAAAACAGAAGATGGAAAGAAGTTTTGTCTTTCGGAGAACTCTAGACTAAAATGCTTAATCATATGGTGTAAGAGATTTGGCTAATAGACCGCTTGACTCAAGAAAACAATACAGAGTAGATGATAGGCCTACATTGCAACAATTTGAATTATTCTACTTTTATTATTCAAAAGAAAAGCCATCATCTGTGGCAGATATTTGTTGCAGGGTCTGAAGTAATCTCTATTTTTGTTTTTAAAGTTCAGTGTGACCTCTGAAATATATTTAATTTAATTCTAATTATTATTATAAAATTAGTTATTAAATTAACATGTAATAACACAAATTTATACACTGACATTTTTTCTGATAACCTTTCCAGTACACAAATATTCTAATACTGTATGTGATTAACAAGACCCCGTGTGTTCACAGACCTGCTTGTACAGGATCGCCATTGACTGTTCACACTAATTTTATCTGCACACACACACACACTCAGTTCAGTTATCTCTTTTCTCTCTATCACTACCTGTTTTTATATTCATTCCCTTGTCTTGTCTTGCCTGCATCTCTCCCATCTTTCTTGTGCACTTGTTGTTTTTGATGCACCTATGTTGTCGTTCTCCTCCTTCTATCTCTCTGTCTGTTTCATATTCATCCCTTTCTATTAAGACTTTCTCATGCATCTCTCTCTGGGAGAAATGATTAATATTAATGTTTCTCCCTCTCCTCTCTTTCCTCACCCTCTATCTCGTCCGCTTAACATTTCCCTCTCTCTACATCTGTTCCTTACTGTCTGTCTCTCGTTCACATTTCACTTGGATCTCTCTCTCTCTCTGTCTCAGTATTCATCTATTAGTGTTGATGATTCTCTTCTATCCCTGCAGCTGTACAGTCATCTATCAGTTTAATAATCTCTCCATCCTTCTGCCTTCTGCCCTGCTCTCTCTCTCTCTCTCCATCTCCTGTCTCTCTTCCTCTCTTATTTTTCACTGCACCGAGTGTAAAATCCTGTGTTAAATGAACATGCATGTCAGAGTACGATAATTAGGGCCATCATCATTAGTAATGGCCTGTGTCTCATTGGATACCCTTATATAAGGTTACTGAAGTCTAAATAACCTGAGAGAGCAAAGCCCCCTTGCATGGGGTTCAGGTTGAATTAGCCATCCATCAGCCGAAGCACACTGCACCAGTTAATGCTGCTCTAAGACCCCATGAGCCTCAAGTCTATGGGCGAGTATGGACATAAAGATTAGTACCATAGTTCACGCGTGCAGTATTCTTGTAGAAATGCACAAGGGAGTGAAGCGCATGAATCTGGTAAAGGTGAGTGTAGCTAGATCTGCTTTGTGTATTGCGTAAAGCTCGGGTCCAGAATAAACACTCACAAAATGCAGGTAAAATGTGGTTGTGGCATTTACGAAAATGTTTGTTGCACACTAGCAACATAATACATGGTTTAAAGCTTATTTTCTGGTGATATTGTAAAATCTTCTTTACATTATGCTTCCCAAATGTAAATGATTAACAAAATTACAATGTGTCACTGTTTTATGACAGATGCAGTTTAAATGGGAAAACACTCATGTCTAGAGTTGGGGGTAATGCCTTAAAATGAACATGATAATATAATACTTATCCGTTTATTATTTATCCGTTATTATAAATTATTTATGGGTTTTGCCTTTTATTTAGATACTGTAGACAGGAAGTGGCGAGACAGGGAACGGGATCGGGAAAGGTCCATGATCCGTGACTCGAACTTGGGATGCGCAAGGCACAACAGATCCTTTTCACCTGCCATTGGCCAGTGTTTGGCTGAAAGCTTTGGACCTTGCATAGAGCAGTTCATTTGAATTCTAGGATGTTGTTCTGAGTGTCTGTTGTTTATATAACACACAAATACCTATCAAGAGGATCATTAACATGCACAGAGAGACAAGATTTTGAGATTGAGTGCATTACCAGCGTACAGTAGTAACATCATTAGTCTTTGCTTCGCAAAAAAAAAAAAATATTTTTGTCCCCTTCAACTTGATGCATTAATTTTCTTCAAAATTCACTTGATTGCAAGTTATTATTGTGTGGCGTTTTAGCTGTGAACCTGAAATATTTGACTCCTTGTTTTTTTCTTTTGCAGTAAAACATGCATTCATCACAAAGGGGCCTGTCAAATAAGAGGACCCGTTAAGGCAAAGACGACACAACTTATGTAATTGTATCCGTATGAAAAAATAAACAAGGACCAAACACACCACCAACAAAGGAGACTGAATATTTCCACTGAAAAATGCAGGAGTGACATCCATTGCGGGAGGAATCGACAACAATTAAAGAGACAGTTCTGGAGACTCTGGAATCAGCCTACCATCCTCTTTGGAATACAGGAAGGGTCATGACCCAGTTGCCATGCGCATCACCACGGTGACCAGCCTTCCTAGTCCCTCCCCCCTCCTCCTCTTATTGGTTCAGCTGCTGTTGTGGCTCATCCTCCCAGGCCAAGAGGCAGTTGGAGCTGCCTCCACCTGTCCTGCGCTGTGCAGTTGTTCTAATCAAGCTAGTCGAGTGATCTGTACAAAACGAAACTTAGAAGAGGTGCCCGACAGTATATCAAACAACACACGATACCTCAACTTACAAGAGAACTCAATACAGGTAAATACTGGCTACAGTATTTTTCTCCCATCAGGTTTTGGGAGAGGATGTTTTTGTTTGTTTGTTTGTTTGTTTGTTTGTTTGTTTCTAAGATTTCTTGAGTGTCGGTTTCACTAATGTTGCTTGAAACTGCTCAGCCTTGCCCAAATAATGAAGTCAGGTGTTGATATGACCTACTTTTAGTGTGAAGGTTTAGATATTTACTCTCTAGATGAAAAAGATAACATCTAATACACTGTTTACCCCGACAGTGAAAGTGTTAACCAAAAACAAGCCTATTAAAAATGAAGAAGAATAATAATGCTTTTCATCAAGCCTCCGTTTAAGCATAAAAATTCTGATTTGGTTTGTTGTGTCCTCGAGCCCCACTTGAAATGATTAAAAATCTAAAAATGTTTTAATACCTGAAGGCATCCTAGATTCTTTGGCTTCTTTCTCTCCCATAGCATTTTACCACAAGAGTGCAGCTCTGACAGATTCCACCCTCCTCTTCAACACCCCCAACCCAGTGTGTTTAACACCCTCCTCCCCTCCCCTGCTCTATATACAGAGGGGATTGTGGCAGTAGGCCAGGAGGAGGCTTCTTGCTGCCCAAGAAAAGCAGTTCTGGCTACATCCGATGCACAGAAACAAATTGTTTTAGATCCTATAGCATTTAGGATGTGTGAATGTTCTCTAGTCTTTTCATTTATTCTTTCATCAGGTTTTAGCACATTCTAATAATACGACTGTTTTCACCATGTCTGAGATTTACAGTTGCAAGTCTATGTGGCCTTTTTGCATTGGGTTTTGAAGGGATAGTTCAACCAAACATGAACAGTCTGTCATTTACTCACCTTCATGTCGCTTACATCTTGCATTCTGTTCTGTGGAAAGTGATGCCTTTTTGAGGAATCCTTATGGAGTGCTTTTGCCTTCCGCTCATAATAACAATTTCTGTTAAGATACAAAAGCAAGCAAACAAACACGCAAACAAACAGAAAAGTATTCCATCTGTTGTTTTGAAGCCGTATGATAATGGTGTGCATGAAACAGACATAATGTTATAATTATTATTCGCTTATTTTTTCCTCTCTAAAATGGTTCAGTGCCCTATACCAGGTTTAACATAGACACAAAATAGCATTCGTTTGTGTGTCAGAACTGAACATGGTTCAAATGCCAGTTCAGATGTGTCGGGTTACATTTGAGTGCTTCAGCGGAGGGTAAGATTTGCTGTGAACAGCATCTTTTATTCTGTTCTTTGCACAGAGATGTCATATGGATTAATTAATTTTACAGTGATTTTCTGTTGTTGTTGTTTTTTTTTGTTCTTATTGGAGATGGGAAAAAATAGTCACTATGACCTGGAAAAAAATGATAAAAAACCTACTTGACGATTCTTCAAAAATTCCCCTTTTGTTTGACTGATTAAAAATAACAACATACGGTTTTAGAACAACATGAGGTTGAGTAAACAATGACACAGTTTTGGGTGAACTATTCCTTTGATGTGTTTTTCTTCAAAGTCAAGAGTGACTGCTGACAACTTGCAGAACAACTTTTCTGCAAAGCACAACAGAAAATGAATGTATTTTCTTTGTCTATGACTTTATATTTATCTAAAATGTTCATCCTTCACAGGAACAAACAGATCACACACAACTTTAATCCTAAACTTGTACCTGTAATTTTCTCTCTCAGGTGATAAAATCAGACACATTCAAACATTTGCGGCACCTGGAGATCCTCCAGCTCTCCAAGAACCAGATTCGTCAGATAGAGGTGGGCGCTTTCAATGGCCTCCCAAACCTTAACACTCTGGAACTGTTCGACAACCGCCTCACGCTGGTGCCATCGCAAGCTTTTGAGTACCTCAGCAAGCTGCGGGAACTGTGGTTACGAAACAACCCCATTGAGACTTTACCAGGCTACGCCTTTCACCGTGTCCCCTCGCTGCGGCGTCTTGACCTAGGCGAACTTAAGAAACTGGATTATATATCTGACGCAGCCTTTGTTGGACTCATCAACCTGCGCTACCTGAACTTGGGTATGTGTGGCCTGAAGGACATCCCCAACTTGACTCCCCTGGTGCGACTGGAGGAGCTAGAATTGTCTGGGAACCGTCTGGAAATAATCAGACCCGGATCCTTCCAAGGCCTGGAGTCTTTGCGCAAACTATGGCTCATGCACTCTCAGATGTCGGTCATCGAGCGCAATGCTTTCGATGATCTCAAGAACCTAGAGGAGCTTAACCTATCCCACAATTCCCTGCACTCTTTGCCCCATGACCTTTTCACACCTCTGCAGAAGCTGGAGCGAGTGCACCTCAATCACAACCCATGGGTGTGCAACTGCGATGTGCTCTGGCTAAGCTGGTGGCTGAAAGAAACAGTGCCGAGCAACACCACTTGCTGTGCACGGTGCCACGCACCACCCTACCTTAAGGGAAAGTACATAGGAGAGCTAGACCAGAGCCATTTCACCTGCTATGCCCCTGTCATTGTGGAGCCGCCCACTGACCTCAATGTGACCGAGGGCATGGCTGCTGAACTCAAGTGTCGCACCGGTACCTCCATGACTTCCGTGAACTGGATCACTCCAAATGGCACTCTAATGACCCATGGCTCCTATAGGGTCAGGATTTCCGTTCTGCATGATGGCACGCTGAATTTCACCAACGTAACCCTGCGTGACACCGGCCAGTACACCTGCATGGTGACCAACTCAGCTGGAAACACAACGGCAACCGCTGTCCTGAATGTGACCGCAGCAGATGTGAGTGTCAACTACACCTACTTCACCACTGTCACTGTAGAAACTGTGGAGTCTACGGGAGATGAAGAATCTGCATTGCAAGCCGTCAACGAGACTTTCATCCATTTTCCTGGGCCTACACCTTCTGGGCACCTCTGGCATGAAGTTATCCCCACTACTGCCTCTTCTCTCTCGATCCTCGGCTCATCTTCTTCTCCCCGAGCAACCAAGCCCACCTTCACTGTCCCAATTTCTGAGCCCAACTATCCCTCTGGACTAGATGACGTGATGAAGACCACAAAAATCATCATCGGTTGCTTCGTGGCCATTACCTTCATGGCTGCTGTCATGCTGGTGGTGTTTTACAAGCTGAGGAAGCAGCATCAGTTGCACAAGCACCACGGCCCAGCACGAGCCATTGAGATCATTAATGTCGAAGATGAGCTCGGAGCGGGAACGGGCATCCGTGGCAGCGGCATCTCAGGAGGATCCACGGTACCACAAGGTGGCTCCGGCGGAGGCGGACAGAGCTTGCGTATGCACCACCCCGAAATCGTCAACCTCCCAAACCTTGCACGTGCAGAGCATCTCAACCATTACTACAAGGCCCATCACTTTAACAGTAACATGATTGGTCTGGGCCTTGGAGGAGGCTCGGGCGGAGGCCTAAACAATAACAACAACCCTTCGCCCTGCTCCCAGGCCCAGACTACCACCATCTCTCGCACACAGGTGCCAGTCTCTGCAGGTAGTACATCATGCTCCATGCCTTCTCCGATGCCTCTGCCGACCCTTGGCATCCACGGGTCACTGAAAGGCCTGATGGGTAAAGGGCAGAACCCACAGATTGAGCCGTTGCTTTTCAAGAGCGGCTCCAAGGAGAATGTCCAAGAAACCCAGATCTGAAGTTGAGAAAGGGAGTAAGGGAAAGAGGGAGAAAGGGAAATGTACAGATAAAAGATGGAGAAAGGGTATCGGGAAGACAGAAACAGATGAAGGGTATTGGCTGTTCAACCCCTTATGGGTATGTTCTCAGGAGTAATGAGAAAGGCAGACCCAGCATTGTATGAAATATTACCTACACAAGAAAACAAGATGCAGCTGTGAAATCGCTACCAAGTAAACACACTGGCAAAGAGTGGGGGAATTTCTAGAGGGAAGAAAGGCAACCACAGTGCAGTTTAAAATCCGTCTTTACATTTCTCTGATCCGCACATATGAAGGGGATCGTCAGACATCAGCAAACAAAACCGCACTTGCCAGTACCTTATAAATCGATAAGTTTTTGTGTAATGCAAGATTGATAATTATGTGCTAAACTTGCACCAATCTGTGCCAAAGCAAAACCTTTGCACACTGCGCATTTGTGTACAGAAACATTTCAGAAGACAAAAAAGATCTGCGCTTATACTGTACACCATCAAATACAGAGCTCCATCAATAAAGCAGAGACGCTGCAAAAATCAAAACCATACAAACCATTAGGTAGGAAGTGTATATAGAAATACATGAACAACCTTAAGTATTTATAGACAGTGGCTGAGAACGAAAATCATGTGAGAAAATGGTTTAGAGAACCGTAACGCTCAGATAGCAAAAAGGATCATTAAAATTGTTCGCAGTCCTATGAAGGAAAGATGGATTAAAAGATGGATAAAGATGGATAGACCAGCACAGGGCTTGCGTTTAGTGATGATGATGGACTCAGATTCTCCCCTTTCTCGAAGGCTCTCACAGTTGAGGGGAAGAGAGGAAAACAAACAAGGACTTAAAGCGCAAAAAGACAATGAGAGATATACAAATTTTAAGAGAATATATAAACTATGAAAGTATACATGATATATAAATATATTTTCATTCAGAGAAATAAATTATGAAAAATCTTTACATTTTTTCTGACTGGAAGCCACGGCTTTTGAAGAATTAGCAGCTGCTGGTGTAGCGCTTTGTCACTGATAATTCCTTTCTCTGCATAAAAACAAAAATGTGTCTGAGACTGGTACACCCTCACAAGACTTAAGGGCATCCTGAGGAGATGGAGGGACAGGGATGGATATTCTGGAAATTGCATTTGATTTCAGATACTTTGGCTTTGTTTTTTGAAGTCTCAAAAGGTTTCCCTTTCCTGTTCTATAACTAACAGGGTCGTTGAGGAGAAGTAATTTTAATTAACATTATAAACACACTACTGTTTGATTCCGCAGGCGTTTGAGATCCAAACTGGGTCAATATGAGTTATCACCATTACCAACAGAATTATAAAAGACAATAATGATGATAGTATGCAATGCAATGGAAAGAGAGTAAAACACTGTAAACGCTGATCAACATGCTGCTATACTAAGAAAAGATACTTTCTAAGTGAGATGTTTTAGGAAAATCTGATTTGAAAGAGGCTCCAGTTGACATTACATTACTACTACTATCATCATTATTGGAAAACATGTGACAAGTGTCAAAAGCATAGCGGATTTAGTCGCTCTCTTTGTTTTTACCTAGAGGTGATGCTTGTTTTTCATTGTGTAAAATGAAATAAAGCTGGAATAACAGTGGACGTACTGACAATGACAATGATTAGCTTGAAGCATTATGAAGCCACAACAACAACTCCTCCAAATAAGGAAATGGATGGGCCCTAAAATGGCCCCCTCAATGGCCTGTCCCCTCTGTTTTGTAAAAGACTAAAACTTTACCAGGACCCTGGTTTTTTGCCAACGTGAAGCAACAAGATTCAGGACAGAACACAAACTCTGGTGATTACTGCAGGGGTAAAATGGATTATTGCGAACACTGTGTCCAGACTTGTGGACGGAACTACTGTTTGAGCAGAAAGCGAATGGAGGACGGCTTTTGAAAGGTAAGAGAAAACCCACTCAGTGAGCAAGATTGGAGTTTGGAAAGCTTTTTTTTAAAAAATGAAAATGGACAAATAAATGACAACTATAGAAACTTATAGAGCTCTTTTAAAAACAAAACTATTATGATAATAAGTGTATTTCATTATTTGTTTTTATCTAGTTTATTTTTGTTTTGTTTCGTTTTTTTTTTTTTTTTTTTAAAAATAAATTTTTATATTAAATTTAAAATTTTTATTTTTATTATAATTATCTAAAAATAAACTCGTTATAATTATGAAAAATGTTCTGTTAGCAGAAGTCACTTCGAAATTGAAAAAAAAAAAATATATATATATAAATGGCACACAAACTGGCAACTGAAATTGTGAAAATTGGTGGCATTGATTTGTTCTATGTTTTTGTCTTCTCTTTTTCTCATGTATTTGAGGTATCACTGTATGTAACCCTTAGAGCTTAAGGCTTGGAGACAGTTCTCCTGAGATGCAGACAGAATGTGATTTGGCTGGTGGTAGCGTTCTTCTCTGCAGAGGAAGAGATATGAGAGAGAGAGAGAGAGATGGAGAGGAAAGAGAGAGACCGGGTTTCTGATACACGCTCATTTTCAGAATGTCACCCATTATCAGTGCCGAGAAGTGCGACTGTGCCATGTCAACACCCTGTTGCCACGGCAACACGCCTTCACACTAATGTGCCAAACACTGTCAGAGCCAGGGTGCCATCTTTGTGGGTCCCCGTGCCTGTGTTTGTCAAACCTTGTTAGCCTACAACACGTACAAATATCCACACGCGTGCACACCGCCGTGTCAATTGTCATCCATACTCTGGCACAGCGTCCCAACAGGTTCTTATGGTGAGGTTTCCCTGGCAACTGTTGCTGCTGCGACAGTCCCCATGACAGCGTTCAGGTCGCAGATGCAAATGCGAGGACGGTGCCTGTATAGGACGCCATGTACAAGGATCTAGCCGGTGTCGTCCGTTTTCTTAAATCGGATAATTCACAAAAACCCACCCTCCTTAGTTTGCTGCTATGGTTGACAAGCCATGCCACTCTAACACTACACACCATGTTCTCACACAGTGAAAAATACATTGTGGAGCAAAGAGGTAACTGGCAACACGCTAACACAGTGGTTCTCAATCCTGGTCCTCGTGGCCCCCTGCTCTGCATATTTTGCGTGTCTCTCTTTGTTAACGCACCTGAT
>JAUMHQ010040093.1:0-11731 GCA_032361165.1 Enteromius paludinosus | reverse complement strand
TTGTCGTCCATAGCCACTCCCTCAGCGCTGATGACGTAACCCAGGAAGGCAATCTTGGTTTGGTGGAACTCACACTTCGTGAGTTTGGCAAAGAGTCTGTGGCTAATGAGTCTTTCGAGGACTGTACGGACATGCTGGACGTGGGACTCTAGGTCTCCGGAGAAGATCAAGATGTCGTCTATGTAGACTATGATGAAGCGGTTGAGCAGGTCTCTGAATATGTTGTTTACGAGGGCCTGAAACACGGAGGGACTATTAGACAGCCCAAAGGGCATCACAAGGTATTCGTAGTGCCCATTGGTGGTTGAAAATGCCGTCTTCCATTCATCTCCTTCCCGAATTCTTATAAAATTGTAAGCGCTGCGAAGATCTAGCTTGGTGAAGAGGCGTGCAGAGCGAAGCTGTTCCAAGGCTGCTGGGACTAGAGGCAATGGATAGCGGAATTTCACAGTGATCTCTCTCGGGCCTGGTAGTCAATGCACGGCCTGAGTCCCCCGTCTTTTTTCTTCACAAAGAAGAAGCCCGCTGTGGCTGGTGAAGTGGATGGTCGTATGAACCCCTTTGCCAGCTCCTCCTGGATGTAACAGTTCATGCTTTCGGTCTCTGGCTGGGACAGGGGAAAGACACGGCCTTTAGGTGGCACTGTTCCAGGTAAGAGGTCTATGCAGCAATCGGTAGGTCGGTGAGGAGGTAATTGCGTGGCTTCCTCCTTGCTGAATGACCTCTGGAGATCATGATACTGGCTGGGTAAGTCCTGAATGCCCGTTATTTCCTTGTGTGTGGTGATAACACCATGGATGGGTCTTTTCATCTGGTGTAAGCAGTGGTTGTGGCAGAAGTTGGACCATTGAGTGATCTGATGTGAAGACCAGGAGATCGTGGGGTCATGCTGTTCAAGCCAGGGTAGGCCTAGAATAATGGGGTGCTCAGGTGAGGTGATAACATAAAAGTGGATCCTTTTGGTGTGCAGTGAGCTGGTGAGTAACTGAACTTCTGCAGTTCGTGTGCTGATCCTTCCGGATCCTAAGGGTCGGCCGTCGAGGGCTGACACCGCCATGGTAGGGGAACAAGAGAGGAGAGGAAGAGAGTTTTTAACAGCAAATCCTTCATCAATGAAGTTTCCAGCTGCCGGGTGTTTACCAATCGGTGATGGTTAATGATACCTTGTGCCAAACCAAGACCAATCACTGTTCCATTCACGCCCCTTCCCCTTCCCTTCTGTTCTCTGTACTGTGTGCCTTGTGTGTGATGAAGGTGCTATTGGCAAATGTAACGCTAGTTACTAGCTTGGGAAAATTGTAATAATATTACCACATTTACTTTGTAACGTGTTACACCCAACACTGCTCCCCGCCTCAGATGAGGCCATTTAACTAGCTGTCTCAGTTGAGGCCGTTACCCTCCCCGCCTTAGACTAGGCTGTTTACCTGTGGCCTCAGACGAGACCTTTACTTGACGCCTCAGACGAGGCTGTTTACCTGCCGCCGCAAAGGCCATTTACTTGCCGCCTCAGATGAGGCCATTTTCCCCTCTTTTACCCCATTGTTATTGTCTGCATTGTACATTTCTTTTCATTAAATCGTACTAACCCATGTTTCTACTCTTCCGACAGATCGCCGGCTCTCCATTCCTGCCTGGCAACCCCCGTCGTTGCTTTAGCCTCAAGTGGCTAATCAAGCCTCGCCCCCTCCCCCAAATAAATGCGTGAACTACCCAATACCCTCGCCACTAGTCCAGCATCCTCTAGCTTTTTTGGGGGGCATGCAGGGTCCTAGCCGGACGGCAAGCTCTGCCCTCGCTAGGGTTCAAAACACAGAGTCTGCCGTCCACCCGGCTCGCCCACCGGACAGCACGCCAAATCTGCTAACATTTTTATGATTAAATGAGGAAGCGCAAACTCTTGAAACATTGAAAAAACATAAACATTGTGTAAACAGCACAAATAAATAAATAGAACGAGCATACAAATTAAACAATTTCAAACAGGACCCACTGGTACAACCTGCATTAGGGCCCCACAAACCCCAGCTATGGCCCTGTGAAATTGTACATTTTTTTCAAATATTTCCCAAGTGATGTTTAAAAGAACAAGGGAATGTTTTCACATTATTTCTAATTATTTTTTTCTTCTAGAGAAAGTCCGATTTCTTTCATTTCTTTATAAAAAAAAAACTGCTAATACAGTAAGACACTAGTGAATGATTTGTGAATAGTGAATGTCTGGAATTGATGAATTGGGTGATGCATACTGATGCATACTGGAAATGTGTCCTTTGGTCAGATGAGATAAATGGTAGCTTTTTGGCCATAGAGATGTTGCCTATGTTTAGAGAAAGAAGCGAGAGGCACTCAACCCCAAGAACACCATTCCCACAGTGAAACATGATGGTGGGAGTATAATGCTTTGGGGATGTTTCAGTGCATTTGGTACTGGGAATCTTGTCAGGGCTGAAGGAAACATCAAAAAGGAAGACATTTTGTCGTCAAGAATGATAACATATACAGATGATGGAGACGGAGAGCCACAACCACACACCACAAACTTGGGACACTGGAGACACAGAGAGGAGATCCAAGGAGCCTGGGGAGGAGACAGAGATTGAGGAGAACATAAGGGATATCACAAGGTAAGTATTCAGTTAAGTAGCGTTTAGAGCTAGAGCTTGCCAGTGTAGTCCACTTGTCTGGAACGAGCTCGGTCGTCGAGTGGTATGTGGTTTTATATGCTGAGTGATGAGTGTTGTGATGAGAACCAGGTGGCAGTGTCAGGTGCTGATAATTAATAATCCAGTGAGAGTGAGCGCTGTGATTGGGTGACGGTGGAGTCTGGCGTGAGTGTGACACAAACTCAATCTTCCTGAATAAACTATTATGTTTAAAAACAACACAGTCTCACTCCAACTCATCACATTTTGACTTGGTCAAGACCCTTTTGCGACGCTTTTGAAGCTCAAGGTCTGCATTCCCGCAGCTGTTCCATAACATCCTAACATTTTTTTTTTAATTTAAGTGTAAAAACAATAGCATTATTGCATATATGTAGGGATGTGATTTTTCGTGATGTTGCAAAACTAGTTTCGGGAGGAGCGTGTATGAACTATGTCGGTCTTTTCATTTCATTTCATCCATCCAATCAGATCCATCAAACCCATTTCCTTCCCTTTCGCATCTCGTCTTGTGTACATGATCTCGCTCTGCCAGGCAAGCCATCTAAACTCTCTAAAGGCCAGATTATTACGTGTCCAAGCTCGATCAAGAGGACCCAGCTCCCCTCCCAGCCCAGCCAGCCTCCAGGCTGCCGCTCCACCGGAACTCCCACAGGAGCCCGCGGCTTCCATTTGAGGCTGCAAGCCTGCGCGCTCTCCGATCTCTCTCCACTCTTCATCCGCCAAAAGCAAAACCCCATGAAAAGAATCCACGCTACTCACCACACACTCCACTTTCCTCTGCCCCGGATGCAGAACCAAGCCAGTGTTGTCAACTTTTAATCGCAAACAGCAAAGCCAGCTTGAAACATTTCAGCTTGAAATTATGCCATTCATAATTTTTATATTCATTACATCAGCGCGACATATTATTTTACTTCTCTATGGTCACTCAATGTATTTCAATGCACCCAAATCGCAATATTAGTTTCATTGAGATTTTTTTTGTTATTAACTCCAGTCAGTGTTAATCACTTGTCTGCGGCATGTCCATTTTTCTGACCCTAACTTTACCCATTATCTATTATAAGGCTTGAAGCATGGATTCCCCCCAGAAGTGTGCAGCCTCCCCTCCCACTCTTTTATCTGCCCCAACCTGCAATCGGCCACCTCCGATCCTGACTCTTTGTAACTTCTAATCAAAAAAGAATTAGAAGCCAAATTCATGATCGGCCCCCTCCCCTCCTTTCAGCAACTTTCTGATCAGCCCAATCGGCATTGCTACCTTTTCAGGCAAAAACACCTGATCATTGATCTCTCTTCCCCCCATAATTTTACTTCTCCCACCATCAACAGCCTGATTACCTTGGAAAAAGTATTATAACTTCATTATTATAACGCAGACCAAGCCATTTCTGTCATTAAAAAAGTCGGCCGAGGCACATGGATGGCAAAAGTGGACATTACATCCGCTTTCAATGTCATGCCAATCCACCCTGATTTTTCGCATCCAATGGCTGAATCAAGTTTACTTTGCAGTTTGCCTCGCCTTCATTGCTAAAGCATTCCCAAAATCTTCAACGTGCTCTCCGAAGCATATGTCGGATTCTTTCAAATAACTATCAAATCCACCACCTCATTCACATACTTGGCGACTTTCTAGTCATCTCACCTCCCCAAGCCATCCCAGCCGCTGACCTGAGGAAAGTCCTGGAGGTCTTTTCAGACCTCAGAATTCCTATAGCCTCACAATGAAAAAAAAACCCTAGGGCCCAGTATAAGCATTGAATTTCTGGGTATTTATCTCGACTCTCAGAAATTCCAAGCTTCCCTTCCCAAAGAAAGGTCGACTGGATCATTCTGATCCCTTCCAATCTCCTTACCAACTGTCACGGTTCATGGGTTCACGTTCTCATTCATGCATGTTGTGTGTGTGAATGAGTAGGTGTGGCTGCGTGTGGGTAACGAGCTAACAAATTCCAGCTGTGTTAGCTAGTTACCCAACACTACTTAATGTGTGCTAACCTGTCTTGTCTTCGTCAGTTCCTCCGTTCGTGCTGGTTCGCTGTGCGGAGCTCCGCTCATTCCTGCTCCGGTATTCCTGTCTTCACTGGCCACCTCTTATCCGCTCTCTCCGGTGAAGTTTCACCAAAGACTCTACCTCCATGCTGGATTGATTGACATTGCCAATAAATATTTTAACTGCATCTACAACAGTTTCCTCTGTTTTTCACTCGTCACAGTAGGAACTGACCAAGATGGAAGCAGCAGATGCAGCTAACCTACAGGACTTCCTGGTTAACCACTCAACCCGTATGGATCGCCAGGACGGACAAATTACGGGTATGGGATGTGCGATTCAAGAGGTGGTAGCGCAGGTGTCCGAGCTCTCCTCATAAGTACAACAGTATTCCCGCTGCGCCACCCACACTGCCGCCCGCCCTGAGAATACCTGATCAATGTCTGTCTGAGCCTTGTTTACCCACGCCGGAAAGATATGGTGGTCAACCCAACATGTGTAGAGCCTTTTTGACGAAGTGTTCTATGTTTTTCTCGCTGTAGCCACAGACGTTCACTACGGAGAAAGCGAAAGTGGCGTTGGTTTTTACTCTATTGACAGGCAAAGCAACATTGTGGGGAATGGCGGTGTGGGAAAATCAACACCTGTGCTGCTTCTCATACCAGAGACTCTCCGTGGAGATGAAAGCTGTGTTTGATCGCACTGTGTCAGGGTGTGAGACAGCCAGAAGAGTCGCCGATCTGTGGCAAGGTGAAAGATCTGTCTCCGATTATTCCATTGAATTCCGCACCCTGCAGATATAACAAGGAGGCGGAGTGGGACATTTTCCTGCATGGGTTATCCATTCGCATCCAGAAGGAGATATGCTTGCTGGAAATACCGGTGAAATTCGAGGGCCTCGTTGAACTGTCGTTAAGAGTGGATGCGCGTCTTCAACAATGCTCTCAAAGTCTCAACGATCAAGCTACAGTGAGTGAGCACGCTTCCGGGTGCACGGAGCGTGTTGCCCTTCACGTCACGGACATCGAACCCATGCAGGTCGGGAGAGCTCGGCTTTCCCGGGAGGAGAGAGAACAACAGAGAAGGAAGGGGTTGTGTTTATAGTGCGGTGCTGCAGGACATGTTCTATCTGAGTGTTCCAGTAAAAGATTAAGCCCGACTGCACGACTGAGGCTGCTGTCGGGTAGAGCGGACTTTAACAAACCAGAAAGCAACTCCAGCACTCTCCTTCCGGTAAGATTACAGTGGGCTAATCAGGATCTGGAAAGCCGTGCCCTGCTGGACTGCCGGGTGGAGGGAAATTTTATGGACTTTTTGTTCGCCAAGAACTTTAACATTCCTGTGAGCCCTCTCAAGCACTCCTTTACTGTAAGAGCACTCAGCGGACAGCCATTACCCAGTGTCACTCTCGTCATGCCCACTCTGACTCTCATCACCTCTGGAAATCACAATGAACGAATTTCATTCTATCTGACTGAAACTCCCTTGGCACCCGTGGTATTGGGCCATCCCTGGCTTGTTAAGCATGGGCCAACGGTGAACTCGGGTCAGAGTATTGTCACAACGTGGAATGAGAAATGTTATGCTTCATGTCTTGTATCTACTTGTTCCCCTGTCTCTTGTGTTTCATTGCAGGATGAAGTGGTAAACCTTTCAAACGTACCTGCGGAGTACCAAGACCTGAAGGAGGTGTTCAGTAAGTCCAGGGCTATTTCTCTTTCTCCACATTGTCCCAATGACTGTCCCATTGAATTAGTTCCAGGTACTTCTCCGCCCAAAGGCAAGAGGTTATATTCGCTTTCTGCTCCTGAAAGGAAGGCCATGGAGAAATATATTTCTCTAGATTCTCTAGCGGCTGGGATTATTGGACATTCCTCTTTTCCAGCAGGGGCAGGTTTTTTTTTTTTTGAAGAAGGATGGCTCATTGTGACCGTGCATTGATTATCGGGGGCTGAACAACATCACGGTAAATAATACTTATCCTTTGCCGTTTATGTCTTCAGCTTTCGAACGGTTGCAGGGAGCCTCCATCTTCACCAAATTGGATTTAAGAAACGCTTACCATTTGGTTCACATAAGGAAGGGAGATGAGTGGAAGACTGCTTTTAATACCCCTTGTCAACTTTGAATACCTTGTTATGTCGTTCGGGTTATCAACAGTCTTTCAAGTGCTCGTCAATGATGTGTTGAGAGACTTGGTCGATCAATTCATATATGTCTACCTGGAGGACATATTGATATTTTCTTCTTCTCTCCAGGAACACGTTCAACACGCCAGGCGAGTGCTCCAGAGGCTGCTAGAGAATGGGCTTTTTGTCAAGGCGGAGAAGTGTGCATTCCATGCACAGTCAGTACAATTATTGGGTTACATTGTGTCGCCCGAGGGAGTGTGCATTAGGGATGTAACGGTTTTCGGTGGTTTATCGAACCGTTCAGTTCGCCATGTTCGGTTTGGGACACCCACGTGAACCGCGATATTTCGGTAGCCTATTTGAGGCATTAAACTTTAATTTTAATTAAAATTGCGTTTTCTGTGTACTAAGCACATAGACGATGGTCAGAACTTCTCAAGACTTGTGATGGGTTGTTCTTGAACAATTCGTTCATATTGAATGAATCTTTAATGTGACTCGGGAAGAACGAGTCGTCTCTTGTGAGTGATTCGTTCAGTCGCGCACGGGCTTAGGCTGCATAGGTTAAGCTTATGGGGCTGTCACGTGATGAACGAACTACTCGAAAAACCCGAAGACTCGAGAGACGAACTAATCAATTCTGTTTCCGGCTCAGGCTGCATAGGTTAACATTTCAGCAGCAAAATTTTTCCAGAATTTTACGACGCGAGTAAGAGTGAAGCTGAAATAGACTTGAGACAAGCCCCCCCGTTTATGTTTACATTTTAAATGACCTGTTATAATAGGTCAAGACAGGCATTCCTGAAGTGCGTCACACAATTATCCTGACTGGATGGTGCACTTTTACCATGATTACATTCGAGATTATTTAATAATAATGAAACACAGACTATTTTAAGTAGTTTGAAGTGTTAAGCTTAGATGGTTTATTTAACCCAGTGGTATAGTAAATGTTCAGTGTAAGCTTAAAATGTTCTATTATCTGTTTTCATACAGCACATTGTGATGCTACCTCACCAATTATTGTTACATTTTGTTATTGTTGTTTGTTCTGATGGTGTATTTAGAAAACTTCAATATTTTCTTGTTGCTGTCAATATTTATTTGAATAATGTTCATGTTTATATTTCACTCTATACTGCACTTTTTATATTGTCCCTTTTTTGAAGAGGGCAAAAATAAATGTTCTTTTTTAAAAATAAATGTGGTGTTTTGACTTTATCTTTTTTTTTTTTTACATTTAATATTGTCTCTGTACCTTGATAACATGAAATAGAAAGGGCAAATGACCTCCCGCTATGTTAGCACTCACATACAGTACTGTACAGTAATATTGATGTATCAAAACCGAACCGTTACCGTGGCCAGAAAACCGTGATACAAACCGAACTATGGGCTCACTGTACCATTGCATCCCTAGCGCACATGGACCCCGACAAAGTTAAGGCTGTGGTAAATTGGCCAACCCCTGATTCCTGCATGGCCCTGCAGATGTTTCTTGGACCTTCACTGGCCTCCTCTTATACGCTTTCTCCGGTGAAGTTTCGCCAAAGACTCTACCTTCATCCAGGATCGCTTGCTGTCCCTGCGCTACCCATCAACATTTCCTGACAGCCTTCCCGCTGTTCTCCTTCTATGACTCCTGAGTGATTGACAACCTTCACACTGTTTTGCCTTCACAGACTCTTGATTGATTGACATTGTCAATAAATATCTTAACTGCATCTGCAACTGTTTCCTCTGTTTTTCATTGCCAGATATTCACCAATGCAGCCCCTTCTGTCGGTTTCGGAGGTTTTTATCGCAACCCGATGGTTCATCTCAACTGATGGTTTCGGCCCCTTCCAGTTTACCATAATTACCCCTCACAGGGCCTCATTAGCCTTGTTTGTACTATACCCTATCGTATTTGCTGCCGCACTCTCGGGTAAAGAACGGTCAGCGTCGTGCATCGTCATCCACTGCAACAATGAAGCGACTGTCTATTGCATAAACAAACAGAGATCCAATTCCCCCGCTATCATGCCGCTTCTAAGACACTTAGTTTGGATTTTAGCAAATGACCAGTTCATGCTGACTGCTAAACATATTCCAGGAGAGGAAAATGCGATTGCTGACTCTCTTTCAGAACACTGGCCCCAAGTACAGACCCCCAGCTGACCCCAGTACCTCCTTACTCGCAGCTAATATGCCCATGAACCATCCCCTACGAAGCATCCCTCTCATCTATGCTCCAAGCAGTGGCACCCAGAACCCTCTACCTTACAGCCTGGAGTTCTTTTAGATCTTTCCATTCATGCTACAACCTCCCATTCCCCGATTTCTCCCTATTATTCATAACCTCCTTCATCTCATTTCTCAACTCTCACAAATCTCTCCAAGCTAACTCCTATCTGAGCGGCATCTAGTTCTTTTACAAATTACTCTATGGATCCGTCTCTTCAGCCCTTAACAATGCCCAAACCTCCCTCCTTATCAAAGGCATTCAAAGAGAGAACCCTACCAGGCCCGACCCCAGTCTCCCCATTACTCTAGAAATCTTAACCCTTTTCATCTATACCCTCCGCAGAGGATATGAAACACCGCTAATAGCCCGGACCCTAGACGCCATGTTCACCTTAGCCTTCTTTGGATTTCTAAGGTGTTCTGATATACGGTTAACTCGCCCTTCAATCCCCTCATCCACCCCTCTTTTTCTAACCTTTCTATTCAAAGCAGCGAAACAGCCACAGTCTTCATCAAACAAAGCATGACTGACCAGTTCAAGCAAGGCCACTACATCTACATCTTTAATCTACAATCCCCAATCCAGCCCTACCACACCATGCAAGCGTACTCATACTTCAGACGCTCTTTTGCCTCCCCCTCAGAACCACCATTCAAAGATGAATTCAATCGCCCCGCTTCAAGGTTCTGTTTTCAAAAACACCTGAAAACCGTCCTCCTCCAGGCATTTCCCCAGAAAAGTATTCATCCCACTCCATCAGAATTGGCGCAGCAAAAAATGCCTAAGCAAGGGGCAGTCCCAGTCCCACCCTCCCAGCTATTCAAACCCTCCAACCTCAGCGAGTTTTCCTAAGTACCCTGCATGCACTCTGCCCAGCTACACTAGGGCCTTCCGCCTCTGCAGATGCTTTTCCCTTCCCCCAACCTCCGCAGAGGTTACCTCTATTTATCCCAACCTCTGGAAGACCAGCCTGAGCACAGCCTGAGCGGAGTCACTTCTCCTCTGCCCATCTCTGCCCGAGGTTCCCTGCATTCCCCGCCTCCGCAAAGCTCACACACTCCCTGCCTCCGTCGAGGCCCCCCACCTCTGCAGAGGTCTCAAGCCCTTCCTATTCAGCCTCCTTGCTCATGGCTTCCTGACTGCCCGCCTCCGCAGAGGCTCCCCTCTCCCTCCCCACCTCCGCAGAGGTTCTACCTTATCCACGTCTTGCTCGTGGCTTCCTGACTGCCAGCCTCAGCAGAGGCTCCCCACCCCACCTCCGCAGAGGTCTTTTCCTTTCTATCTGCCTCCTTAGAGGTCCCAGGCTGTGCAGAGGTTCTCTTCTATCCACCTCTGCTTGAGGCTTTCCTCTTCCATCACATTTGCAGAGACTCTCAAACCCACCTCCCACCTCCGCAGAGGCCGCTTTTTCCTTTTCTATCCAGCCTCCGATAAGGATCCCAGCCTGCACCTAGGTTTCTCCGCTATAGCCTCCGCAGAGATTTCCAATTTCCTGCCTTCCAAGAGGCCCCCCCACGTCCCACCTCAGCAGAGGCCCCCTCCCCTCCACCCACCTCTGCTGGAAAACTCCCTCCCTATCCCATCCCCGCAGAGGTTGTTCCCACACCTCTGTTGAGGCCTCCTTTCCATCCAGCCTCCGCAGAGGCTCCCTTCCCATCCCACCTCCGCAGAGGTCTCCTCCCCTCCCCTGCCGCCACAGAGCTCTTTTTCTCAAGCTATCCCACCTCCGCAGTGGTTTCTTCCCTTCCCGCCTCCACAGAGGCTCCCCTCCCCCATTTATGCAGAGGCCTTTCTATTAAAGCTATCCAACCTCCGCAGAGGTTTCTTACATCCCCGCCTCCACAGAGGTCTTCTCTCAAGCTATCCCTCCTCCGCAGAGATTCTTTCCCCCTTCCATAAGACAAGCTATATACTACCGTATCTGCAGAGATTACCACCCTACCTATGCAGAGGTCTCTTTACTAACATCTCCTCCGCAGAGGTCCCAATTCCCGCCCACCGAAGCTTATCCAATCTCCTACAGATAGTCACCCCATTACCTGTTTTTATATTGCATGTTGCATTTTTTAAACTTACAAACTCATGACTCTGTCTTCACCAGAAGGTCTCCGGACAAACTGGCTCCCAGTCCCCATTCTGGTTCCAGCGAAGCTTCTCATCTCAGAACCGTTTTTTATCCTTATTTTACCCGTCCAGCATCCTCTTCTCCATGCATTCTTTGGCGCCGCATTAACTAATCAGTCTCGTCATTTCATTCATCCAATCAGATCTATCTTATCCTCTAAATAAACCCATTTCCTTCCCTTCCGCATCTCGTCTTTTGTGCATCCCTCCTCCTCCCGTTCTCCACCTGTTCTCGCACCTTCCTTCACGGGGGCCAAGCAGGGCCGGAACCGGAGTCCGAGCCGGAGATCAAGCTCTGCCTTCACTAGGGTTTTAATTTAATCTAGATTAATCTAGATTAAAATGGCTCATTTGAGATCTGCCAAAGGCATTCTCAGAATTTGTGAGCTAACTACTATATTTGAGATATCTGTGTGTCAGTACTGCCGTTTTATTATTTATCAACACAATGGCCCAGTTTCACAAACATGGCTTAGTTTAAACCAGGACTAGGCCTTAGTTAAATGAAGATATTAATGCATCTTTTACAAAATTTTAAGATATGAAAGAACAAGATATATTCAGTTGAAGCAGTTCAAACATG
>JAUMHQ010039965.1:0-11737 GCA_032361165.1 Enteromius paludinosus | reverse complement strand
ATGAAGGTGTAGAACCATCTCAAGGATGATCAGAAGAAATGGACAGCACCTGAGTTAAATATATGAGTGTCACAGCAGTATATTATGAGTATATAATATAATATATGAGTATTTCAGTTTTTCTTTTTTAATAAATCTGCAAAAATGTCAACAATTCTGTGTTTTTCTGTTAATGTGGGGAGCTGTGTGTACATTAGAAATTAAATGATTTTAGCAAATGGCTGCATTATAACAAAGAGTGAAAAATTTCAGTATACTTTCCGTACCCACTGTACATTTCTAACTCTGAGTGTGTGTCCAGCTCTTGGTGTGGGTGAATGGGAGGCTCTGTGTGGATACCTGTGTCTGCCCTCCAACCCGCTCCAGCTCTTCTACAACAACCGGGAGCTCATGGAATCTCTGCTGCATGGGTAACTATCACTATCTAGCATCTCTGAAAACTGACTTCATATGAGGACATCATATTTTAGTGAATTCTGAGACATGCCACAGTTTTAAGTCTGGATGTCCTGTAAAGAGCTCATTCAGGGCTTTTCAAAGATACCAAATGATTGATTGTTTCTCCATGACCATTCCCTCTCCTTCAAAAATGTCTTTTCCTTTAGTGACATTCTTATGGAAATATGATGTTTTGTCTAATTTTAATTTGTTTGTAATAAATCAACATCAAAAGGTGTTTAATCAACAAAATGTTAAAGAGTTTCAGATCAAAATATGGCTTTTCTGTCATGAAACAGGATGTTTATTTCATGCATGTCCTCATGAGGACACCGGCATTAAAAGCATGTTTATTGCAATTGAATAGGCAAAGAAATTATGTTTCGGTGTTCTCTGAAATATTATATTATGTCAATTGTTTTATATATAATATGAAGTCATTTGAATTAATTGAGGTGTAATGTGCTCTGCAGGTGGTGCTCTCATCCAGGTGTGCTGCAGTGTCTTCAGAGCAGCGTGGCTCTCATCAGGTCTGTGCTGCTTCTCAACACTCAAGAGTTCACTGCAGCCGATGCTCAAGTGTTCACCATTCTTCCGTTTCATATTTTAGGTTTCCTAGAGAGTCCAATCATCTCATAGAGCTGCCGGGCGACTACAGCGCCCTGATTAACCAGGCCTCCAGCTTCACGTGAGTCACCTCTGTCTTATAAATCAAATGCGATTGATAGTTAAGACCTGCCTGCGCTGTACTGAGTCATACGCTTCTGGTTCTGTGAATCAAATGATGTATTGATCCTGGTGGCATCTAGGTGTCCTAAATCTGGAGGGGATAAGTCTCGCGCTCCTACTCTGTGTCTTGTGTGCGGTGCTATGCTGTGCTCTCAGAGCTACTGCTGTCAGAGCGAGCTGGAAGGAGAGGATGTGGGCGCGTGTACTGCACACACTTTCGCCTGCGGAGCCGGAGTCGGCATCTTCCTCAGGTTTGTGCATGTGTTTATTAAAATTAAATTAATATAACAGGCAAATTAGGGCTGGGCGATATATATATCGTACGATATATTATGCGCACCTCATCAGTAAAGACGGTTCTTTGATTGATAACAGAGGTTTACCGTTGTCTATTTTATATGATCAGTTTGTCATGCAGTGTTCAAATCACCGTATCTCAGCCTAGTGGATTTTTGTATTGTCAGAAGGGTTTCATTTGTATGCGTTTCATTTTCAGGGTGCGGGAGAGTCAGGTCCTGTTCCTGGCTGGCAAAACTAAGGGCTGTTTCTATGCTCCCCCATACCTCGACGACTATGGGGAAACAGACCAAGGGCTAAGGTATGCCTCTATATCTGATATTTCACATACGTGTGAGATCAAGTGTCATGTTTTGTCCTGTTTTGTAGACGGGGAAACCCATTACACTTGTGCCAAGAGCGCTACAGGAAGATCCAGAAGCTGTGGCGCCAGCACAGCATCACAGAGGAGATCGGCCACGCTCAGGAGGCCAATCAGACTTTGGTGGGAATCGACTGGCAGCACCTGTGAAGTCACATGATGCTTTCTCACACCTCGTCCACCCTTAACACATAAGGGGACCCGCACAGCAGAGCTAGAGGTTGCCAAGGCATCACCAAGGCCTCTTGCTCTTCCTCCACCCCTTTCTCCATCTTTCTGACAGTGGATGAATGCATGACTTTTTCTTTCTTTTCTTTTTTTTTTTTTTTTTTGGGGGGGGTGGGAGATTTTTCTCTTCCCGATATCTTTTAAATATGACATAAATGCATATTTAAAAAGACATATAGCCAAGGTATTGAACCCCAACAATACGGGTTCCTTCGCAACACAGATATTCTTCATAGGAATGCTATTTAATTTCTTCTCCAAGTAATATTAAATTATTTTCAAGGTATCTCGCTTAAATATATAGGTTTTGCAAGACCGCTCTCTTATCGCTTGGGAATTGACCGGTGGTGCTGCCCTTCAAGTAAGCACAAACATCCCTCAACGCCCATGCAGGGATAGCGCCGCCTGTAGGATACACATCATCCTCTCTCTGCCCCCATCATCTCGAATGCTGCAATACATTGGTTAAGGCCACCTAATTAACATTCTCATGTTCATATACAATACAAGCCAACGTGGGGAAGATCCGGGAGCACGTGAATATGTCCTCGAATGCCTGGTTTCTGTTTGTCTGGGTTGTGTATGTGTTTGCGTGAGTGAGTTTTTACGTACAGGTGTTTAGTTGGTATGTTTCTAATATGATGGATTTCTAAGGTGGTCCATTTTTTTTTTATGACCGTTTGTTTCTCGTTCTGTGACTCGTATTATTTGTGTTACTTGCGGCTGTGTGTTGTATGCGACCTTGATTTATGGAATCATGGATTCTGCTCTTAAACATGATTTTGACGTGTGTGCTGCTGTGTGTTGTGATTTTGGACATTTTGTTTCTCGATACTGCTGTGCATTTTTCTGGGCAGTAATGGATGCAGAGTTGCATATCCTTAATTCAGTTTCAACTTGGGTCTGCAATAGACTGTTTTTCTTTATAGTGGCCTTGGCTTGGGGCTTTAGTCCAAATCAAAAGTTTAATTGGTCAGTGATGCAGAAATGCGTTAAAACACAGTTGCTTCTTCGGAAACAAGCTTTCACGTCTCGCGCAATTCAGATGAAAAGCCTGTTTCTAATCGGCACATTTCCTGAGACACTTCCAGTGGCTGCAGCAGTATATTACATCACAAACTGACTTGTTAATATGTGAATTCTTGTATAAATGGGTACATTGTACTATATTGTAAAACATTAATGAAATAAAAAAAAGAAAAAAGACTTTGTGTTGTGTTTTACATTACATACAAGTCTATTGATATCAGTGTTGTTGTTTATGGTGTAAACTGTTCTATGTGTTGCTGAACAGGTAGGCCTAAAGTGGCCTCATGCAGGCTAATGTGACCTATTTTACTGGTTACAATTCTTAACTGCTCCAGTTCTTTCCAAATCTCTTGTTCATCCAGCAACGCTGCAATAAAGAGGATTAGATCCACTGTTCAGCTCACCGACGAGACTAGGTTTGGACCAAGTCAGTTCCTCAAAAGTGACTAAAGGATGTTTGGCCTTCACATCAGGGATTTTCTATGTTAATAAGGGTTGCCAGATCAGATTTACAAAACTATGCCACTTTCATAAATAAAATGTATTTTAAAGTAACACAACTTGCCTTGAAAAACAATAGTAATATTCTTACATTCGGTACCCCAATATCTAATATCGGTTAAATGTTTGCATGCTATATAAGCCAAACCTGTGGGAACAGTGTAATCTCTGGTCATCAGCATGAGAAGGAAAAATAAAAAAGAAATAAATCAGAAAGTGTTATCATTTGTTTTGTTGTGAACTCCCCTATTCTCGTAGAATTAGAACATCACATCTTCAGTCTCGTGTTCAACGAAATTTACTGAAAGAATCTTCACTTAAAAACGCACTCATTATTTGCATATTAAATTGTGATTGGACATCTGCCCTGTTTTGTGAAATGAAATGCTGCCTGCGTCTGGCAAGGTGCATTTTATTTTTGCAAGTATAACTGTAGTTTGATTTGTGTCATACATCTTTTAAGTCGCATGTGGTGTTAATCTTGGCAATTTCGAGAACAGCTTCCTGGAAGAGCATGCACGCTACTGCAGCTCGTGCTTGTTTTCCGCTCCGGTGTGACACGCACCTGTCCCAGAGCTTCACCTGAGAAGGTAAGCTGCTCCTCAAAGCTGATTAAGTGCTCTTATCCAGCCACTCACTGTTTATGGACTTGAAAATACCAAATGACACATGTTCCTATAAGCGCTCACTACCTGTAGCCTACACAAAGTTAGACGTTTTCAACCTTAGTTTTCATTTCACTTAACTTTAATGTCAAGTTATTGCTTCATGTTTAAATCAAGTTCATTTCTCTTGAAAGGCTGGATTGAATTTACTGTATTGAGTCCTTGTGTTATCTCTAAATAAATACAATTATGCATGTTGATTAGGTTTTTGTTTATGGTATTCTACATAGGTTTTATGACATAAATCCATGCATATATAGCCAATAGTGTGCTTCAGCCACAGTAAAACATTTATTCATTTTCCCCATATAGGATTAATTTTTTATTTATTTATGTATTTATTTGTCCAAAGGTATTCTTAGGATGGGTATTCAGCTGTTCTCAGCAGGACAAAAGCCTTGCTTAGAGAAATCCATTTCCTTCTCTTCATCCTATCAGGTAAAGCTGTGTCCCGCTGGGCTTCTGCTGTCCAAACATCTTTCACCTGTGACCAGCTCTATAGCCACTTATTACCTTACCCCACTTTCACCCCCTCGTTAAAGTCTTTAAATTGTTTTTAAAAAGAAAGACTGAAGTAAAAACCAGCAGAACGGAAACAAATAGTCACATCTGTTCAGAGGTAGGTGTGTGTTAGGGATAGTGAGTATATTAAAACAACAGACTTAACACTGAATCTAATTAAACACCTTTATCTCACAAATGGAGTTTACTACATGATCCACTTAATTCACAAAAACTGAAATTACTGCAAATTCGAGGTCAAATGTACAGAGTTGCTTGTGAAAATTAAAAATTCACACAAATGATATGAAAAAAAAAAGGAATACATCTGATTGGGTTGTCTGACTTAGATTAACAAATCACACACAACTGACTAAAATCTTTTACAAGTTAGTTGTCCCACAACTGTATGCCCAACAGAGCACAAAGCCTGTTTGTGAGGCAGATATTTAACCCGAGAGCTACGCACATTAATGGTGAACATGTTGAGTACAGTATTCTGTTGATACAGAATAGTTCCCCCATTATTACAGAGTTCTGCTCTCCAGTAGATCACCATCAACATGCTTTTGAAAATCGTCAGACAACCTAAGGCCTGTTAAAGGCAGCGCTGTGTGAAAAGCAAGGTGTGCCACTGTTTCCTTCCCTTTAAGGACTGGGAGGTGACTGAACGTTAACAAAAACACATTTTCCTCAGCTGCCGGTTAAAAGCTGCCGTGTGACCGCTTCAAGAAAGTGATTTCTTACTTAGAAGTGATTTAATATCATCTGATGGCTTTATGGTGAAATGTGTTATTGTATGTGTGAGGCTGTCGGGTTAAACATCCGCTCAACCAATAAACTGGAAATATAAGAATCTTATTTGAGGCTTATTTGGTCGGAAAATCAGATTTAGTTAGATGATAACATTTACAGATATATTTAGTTCTTAAAATGTTAAAAAATAAACATATTTTTATTTATATTTACATTGTAGCGTGTACAATCACATCAATTGGAATCGCATTAAAATGTAGGTGTACTGATCCCGTATGTATACACCTATATTTTTAAGAGAGAGCATTTTAATCAACCTTTCATGCATTCCTTCTCCCAAAGGTGGGAGTGGCCACAGACATGATGGAGTGGGAGGGGCAAGACTCTCAGCTTTATGTGGGAGCCGCTTCTGCATCTCCCTCCTGTACCTGGTTGCCTTTAAACAGCGACGTGATCTTCGTCATGATGTCAGAAAATGTCTCCTTCACACTCTTCTCCAGCAGCCACCCCTCACTTTCGCTCTCAGGATTCTCTGGGTCTGCCAGGGTTTCCAGTGAGGTGTTCAGGTACTGCAAACCAACCGTCACGGCAGCCTATGGCCAAAAAAAAAATGTTAGTAGAACTAAACATTAGTGTTTTTATTAGGATTTTTGGAAACCCAGAGGGTTTTCTTTGGTTAACAAATCTTCCACCCATGCTCAAAACGGCATCACTGTCTTCTGATGTTTTGACCTACATTGGTTCCTGGAAGTATCCAGTTTGGAAACAAGATCTTAGGACTTCAAGCTAAGGTTAACCCTCTTGAACTACATAAATAGTACTGCAAATAAAAATGGAAACTTGTGGTAAAAATGGAATTTGATGTGTATATGCTACGGATTAGAGTTGTGGGGTAGATGCGTGTCATATGTATGCAAAAGCAGCGTATCACATGCACAGCAGCAAATTTTGTATGTTATGCATGCGAAAACTACATACTGTATGCATGCCATGTTTTATTGGCATACTGTTTGTACACATTTTCTTGAGAGCAGGCTGTGGTGTAATGTAGACCAAACAAAGAAAATATAAATTTGCAAGCGCTTGATATTTGTGCAACATTCATATTATTTGTCAACCTCCCACTTGCTAAATAAATGCTCATCACCTACATCTTGTCATGCTATCAACACAAAGTGTTAATCAAACTAATAAAGCAGATAATTAATCTGATTCTTCCAGACCTATTTATATGATTCTTTACGCACCAACTGACCTTATTATCTAGCGGCTTACTTTATAATCTAGCAGCACACTCGTTACCCACCAACAGTGTAATCTAGTGACGAAGTCAAATGCCATGAGCAGCTGTGTTCAACTTCTGATTCCGTTCCCTCTCCCACACCCACCTGCAGTATAATGAACAGCAGCACAAAAGCACCAATGCTGTTCATCGTGCCTCCATAGTAGGACACCAGGGCCTCACGGCAGCCTCTGGTCCAGATGTTCAGGTCCTCAGTGTGGTGGTCGTAGCTGTAGTGAGCGGAGTTGTTGGTCAGGTGATGTTGGATACAAGGGCGAGGAGAGCCAGGGTTGCAACAGCTGAAGGGAACACTTTCCATCAAGTATTTGCCTTCCACGTTGCTCTGGACACGGCTAAGAAATTACAAAGATTGAACTGTCAGGCATATATTTTAATTACATTGACTGGTTGTGGAATTTCAGATGTGGCAGGCTTGGAAACATAACTCAATGAATTGTGTGTATCCATATTAACTTTGAGATAATGGACAAAGCTGAGGACCACAGTCTGATACTAAGATGGGAGGTAAACATTTAGGCCAACTCCATGGGAGCTATTAGATTGCACAGTGTTATGATTGGTGTGGAAGGTAAGCTTTAAAGGACTTGGGAATAGGATCCTAACAGATTATCTAATCCATGGACCCATGTGCCCCCTTTAACCCATTCCCTCTTTATAAAACCCACCAGCCAATTATCTACTTAGGAATCTCTCAAAACAAACTCTGAAATTCGATTCCAGTTGCATTCAGCATAACCGTTTTCAGGGGGTCTGTCTTAGTAATCATAAAATGATTGCATAATAAATGTCTTTTGTGTTAAACCTTCTGAAAAGCAGAGTAAAACATACATCATCTGATCTCATTTATGTGCCTTACCTTTGTAAACAAGCTTTAACTTCCACGAAAACTACTGAATATCATGATTCATTACTTCGTCCCAATAAGAAAGACTGATGCCTTTTGAATTTGATTACATCTACGGTAACGTTTTGAATCTCCGAAATGTGAATTACCCAGAATCTCTTCCATTTCCACTAGTACTCCGTACTAAAATCAGTACTCACGCTTTAACTTCATCATTGCTGAAGTCCAGGTAGCGGTTGCTAATCCACTGGATCTCAAACCAATCTTTGTAGTTGTTGTTGCCACAGCAGCGGAACTCAATCTGGGTCATATCTAGGGTTCTCTTCATGAAGCATCGTCCTGGCGTGTCTGTATCTTTGTAGTACTTCATTCCGTTCTTCAGGCCTTCAGCCAGGGCGAAATGCAGGGAGATCTGCATCAAGAAACAGAGCAGAGCCGTGACAAAAAGGACGATGCAGAAAACCACACATCCACACATGTAGGTCTTCAACATTGGTTTCCACTTGGTGAACTTGATTGTGTCAAGGGAGTCATGGCACACTTTGCCTCCAAAAGCGTTGATAACACAGGCCACAAGTCCCACCAGAATGAGCAGGTTGGGCACAAAATGGCTCTCGTTGTTGTCCATCATCTCGCTTCGTTTGCGCAGCTCGATCTTGAAGAAAATCCCCATGCTGAAGATGAGGACCCCAGCCATGACAGAGAGCCAGTACAGGAGCCACAGTCCCTGGGCCAGCTTGACTCGCTTGGCCAAGTCAAATTTTACAGGCATCAAAGCCATGTTTTTGTTCTTGGTGATCGAGTCAAAACAGTATATTCAGAGTTACTCTTCTTTAGTGCGGTTACCTTTATTTCAAATGTACGATTCAAGTTGTCAACTTGGCTTTCCCGTCTTGAAATTCCTAAAGACCTTGAACAGAAACGCTGTAGTGCAGAAGCTTAGTTTAGTAATCCGTCATCAAGCATGGAACGCGCATTAGCAAGAATTCCCCTTTCCATTTCCATTCTGACCACCCGAAATTCAAGAAAGTCCATGCTGTTTGGCAACCAGAGGCCTCTTCCTCTGGGAATTCACATAAATCCACCCAAATGGACCAGCTAGGGAGCTGAGTGGCTTTTCCTGATGGTTCCCTTCCATGCAAAAAAGGGTGGCCGGCTGAGGAGCTGTGTGATTGTAGAATCAAGTTCCTCTACGTCATCCTAAAACCCACTAATCAGCGCTGATCCCATTTGCAGATGAGCTGAGGACTCTAATCCTTTATCTTACTTTGTAATTGGTTAGTTACTTTAGCATCAGTTTCCTCTTTTACTTGCTGGTATTGCCTGGCTCTGGGGTATCTCTGGGTAGTCTTCAGACCAAACTTTTCCAAGACTTCCAAGAATTGGAAGTTAAATCAAGCATTGGTGGTCTACGAATTTTATATTGTAGTATGCTCTTTTCTCAAATTACACATTTGTTCATGTCTACATTGGTAATTGAAAAACATTTATTAATCATACAATTAATCATCAAATACACATTTTTTTAAAAAATTAACTGTACACCTGCTAAATGTAAGCTGACCAAATCTATAGCAATGGTAGTAGAGATCAAGGTAGAAGAATTTACCTGGCCCTCAGACAGGTAAACGTGACTGATGCGTTTATCCTACTGTTCATTTTAACTCTACACAAAGTTGTATAGGTAGGTCTCCTAAGATTCTTATCACTCAGACTTGTAATTGAACAATCCTTATATTTGGTCAAGCCTCCAGTAGAAATGTCAAAGCTATGGAAACGAGCATCCCTCAATAATTCATGTTAAGACAGAAGCTTCCAGCTGTAAAACCCGACCAGATTTTGCCCCCAAGTCAATCTGATGCACTTTACCAAAGAGTAATTAGCTCATTTGACAGTTGCCATGGAGAGGAAATCAATGTTCTGTGCATGTAACGAACCCTATTTAAAGCAACCGCAAGCTCTTAAAATTAGTAGTGAACTTTAAGTCCTTTGGCACTTTGCGTAAGCCTAATCAAATACCTAAACATTCTGGCTCAGAGGCAGTAAGTGACGATTAAGACTTTTGGTGGATTGACCCCAAGTCTCTTGTAGGGTCTCTTGTAAGAGCAGTTGACCTGACTAAGAGCTAATTTGTTGCAAGAGTTGCCTTGCAGCTGTGTCTATAAGAGAACCTAAAGAGTGGGCATCACCACTGTAATTAGCGTGCATTGGTCACATGTGACAAGATTAGAAGTACCAATAGGATTTGAGTGACTTACTGTCCGATCCATTTAGAGGGCCACGTAGGCACTGGATGAATAGCACGCGATGATTCTACCTCAGCAACTGCAATGCTGGAGAAGCTTGTTGCATTGAGGTTGAAGTGTGCATGTGTATTCATGTTTGTAGGTCTGCCGGGAAGACTCTTTTGGTTGGCAGTTGGATCTGGGGCATTCTGAACCTGACTTAAACCAAGCAGAATAAATATTGAACACGTCACCATTTTTCTCAGTAAGGGTGCTGAAGACATGAAATGTTCACCAGATGTCGATAACAACCCAATTAATCCACACACACACAAAGAAAACCAAACAAACAAATAGAAATGTTTATGCGGAATAAAACGGTATCACACAGGAAAAAGGTTTTGAACTACTGTTCTTACAGAAACCGTTGCAAAGCTTGTGATGACAGCTTCAAGAAACTAGTGCATTGCTCATGTGGGATTTTGGTCCTTCCTTCCACACAGTCTTTAAATCTTAAAGGTTCTGTGGGGCTTCTTCTCTGATCTTTTATTCTTATTTTTCATTGGATATAAGTCAGGTGATTGGCTGGGCAGTTCTAGCAGCTTTATTTTCTTTTTCTGAAAGCAATAGAGTTTCCTTAGCTGTGTTTGAGATCATTGTCTTGCTGAAATCTCCACCCTCGTTTCATCTTCTGGTACTGCAGGTGTTTCGGGACTGAGAGACAGCAATGCAACTGCCACGTTCACGTAGTGAAAACATTGTTAAAATAATCCATGTGATATCAGTGGTTAAACCTACATTTTTTGAAGCTACAACAATGACTTTATTAATTCACGCATGTGTCATGATACTCTCATGAAGACTGACACGGAAGAAGATAATTGTTGAATGAAGATTTTAAGGATATCCTTACTACTTTTCTTGGCGTTGAATGCGGTAGTTGCATGGCTAGTAATATTGTGTTACTAAGATAAAGGACACTGGACACTGTATAGCCACATTTGTTTAACGCATCTGCTATTAAACACATTTCTTAACTAGGAAATTTGCATGACGATAATGTGCATAATACTGTATATAACAGCAAAGCAAAACAATGTGGATTATTCTGTCTATAAATTAACTAATTTGCAAGAACGCACAATGGTTACATGATAATAAATGATACATTTACTTCATTGAAATGAATTAATCCTTCATCGAGTGTTTCAGTTGGGTTCGAGTCCCAGGTACTGTATTTTTTTTAGTTGTACGTAGCCCTAATCTTAATCCCATAGAGAGTACTACTGTATATAATATAGATGTGATGACTGCAGCAGTGAACTTTACTGACCCCTTGTGGCAAGCTGTGAAAGAGTTTCTCTGTCAATAGCTCATGACCACTTTTCCAGTGTCCCAGGATCTAGAAATGTTTCTCTGTTCATTGTTTTCACAGAGATTTTAATAAAACAGCAATATAATGATTGTAATTAGCCCTTTATCAATTTTCCAAAAATGTGTTCTTAAAGCTTAGTTTCATTACAATTAGGACATGCTTTAATGCATAAATAATGCTTTCATAACGTGTCTGATTTCAGAAGCAAAAATGCTTGTAGAGTTTGAAAATTACTTCCAGTTCAGTAAACTGATTCAAAACTCTGCTATGCAATTTGTCCTCACAAATTGAACACAGACGTCTCTGCATGATATTATTCATAAAAAAACAACTTTTGCATTTGTATTGCTCTCTTTGTTAAATTCCTTAAGCTACTCGATTAATACATGTTTTAACCTCTTAAGCTCAAGTGCTATTTTGGGGAATTCCGCCTGCATTTTGCCTACCAAATTAAAAAGCTTCCCATACCCACATGCAGAGGTGTA